>CAAKHF010011087.1:0-11254 GCA_901007745.1 Hippocampus kuda
ATGTTTCCATTCTTGGTCTGTACTTGGTTTGTGGCATCCGCTATCCAAGTCTTGGAATCTTCTATTACCGACTGAGCCTGTTAGCATTTAGCTCAAGATGTTGTAGTTACAGGCGGCCCGGTAGTCCAGTGGTTAGCACGTCGACTTCACAGTGCAGAGGTACCGGGTTCGATTCCAGCTCCGGCCTCCCTGTGTGGAGTTTGCATGTTCTCCCCGGGCCTGCGTGGGTTTTCTCCGGGTGCTCCGGTTTCCTCCCACATTCCAAAAACATGCATGGCAGGCGGATTGAACACTCTAAATTGTCCCTAGGTGTGAGTGTGGGCGTGCATGGTTGTTTGTCTCTGTGTGCCCTGCGATTGGCTGGCAACCAATTCAGGGTGTCCCCCGCCTACTGCCCGAAGACAGCTGGGATTGGCTCCAGCACCCCCCGCGACCCTAGTGAGGATTAAGCGGTTCGGAAGATGAATGAATGAATGAATGTTGTAGTTACATGTTGGATGTGGTGAGATGTCAAAAGCCACATCTCACACGCTTTTCAGAGTACACTATGTAAGCAAATGCTTCGGGAAGTCTGGTCATGATTTGTATCTAAATAGTGAAAAAGGCAATGGTCATTCATTTGTAACTATAAAAGCATCACCCCAAAGGCGTTTGTTGGGTTTTAGGTCAGGATTCATGTATCTTCCACACCAAACTCATTCAAGCATTCATTTATGGGCCGCCATGCACAGCCATGATGAAACGTAAAACAATTGTTCCTCAGGTGGAATCACACAAGTCCAAAATGAAAGGATCAAGCCCTGTGACAACAAGTCCTTTCATATTGTCTTATTTTAAGAGATGCCTTGGTAACCTAACAATAAGCACATGGTTGCCTTCCCCGAACAGCCTTTGTTGAAAACGTTTGAGACATTTTATGTGTCAGGGGTCCAGTTCCTACATCTGCTCAATGGCCCATGAGCTCGTTTTCAAAAAGCTTCCAATTCCAAGTCGCAGTACGCGCAAGTCGGTCTCCAGCTGGATGGCCAGGTGCTTGTAAACTTAAAACAAACAGGACCACCTGTCCTCCCCATGCAGACAGAGAACCGCGACCACAGACAGGATGCCTCATTTGTGGTTTTCTTTCCTTTGCTCTTTGACAAAATCCAAAGGAATTGTTGATCAAAATGCAGTTGCGGACATCATTAGAGTTCCAAAGGAACATCTGGATTGTCATAAGGCTGAAAGTTTTCCCTGTGAGTTTGCAGTGCACCAAATTTTCATTTGCAAATACATGGCAGCGCAAAACGGTTCTTTGAATTCAGACACTTTAGGGTCATGTCTGAGCTGGCTCCATAGCAGGATATGTTGTGGATCAAGGATGGTGACGGCCAATGTTATTATAGTTGATGACCACAAACGAAATACTGTAACTACAAAAACTAACATTGAAAAATATTTTCAATAATGACAAAAAATACAAACAATATAAATGCATGTTAAAAAAAAAAAAAAACAAGCATGGGAGATTCAAGTGAACATTGTGCAGGTGCCTCCACAGGTGTTGTACTAGTTTGAAATGGCTGCAGACGATCACATTACGTTGCTTGTTCAAATCAGTGCTGCGGGAAATTTAGTTCGCTTAGTCCCCAACGTGTCACGGTCATGACCCTACCTCGTGTGATTTTTTTTTTCAGAATGTTTTAATCCATGCTAACTATGTCAAGCAAAAAAATAAATAAATAATAGAAAGCGGTCAGACGAATATGTACAACATGCATCACAGAACGTGATGGAAGTCAGCATCCTACCTGCATGATTTGTCATGCCAAGTTGAGCAACTCTCGTCTCTCACTGGCAAAACTGAAGGAACACTTCTTGAAACCGAGTTTTATTTTTCAGTAAGGGTTCGGTGAATGTGCACATGAAGTGGTTGGGTACCTCTCACAAGGTTAAGAACCAATTTCCTAAGGAGACTGAATGCAGGCAGACGCCGAAGAGAGTAGAGTCACTTAGCAGAGACGCCCACGCCGAGACTATAAAACGTCAACGTCCTCCCCAACCTTCACACACTTCAACTGAACACCACGTGTACGACATCGACGCTTAAAAAAAATATCTGTAAAAACAGTGGATGTATCCGAGGGGGAGCCTTTCGTTCATTGCAAATTGGATTATTGCTACTTTTGTTATCAATGTTGGACTGCAACGGACAACGAAATCGTGAAGTGGTGAGTTACATGATACTGACTACAATTGTTTTTTTGTTTTGTTTTTTGCCTCGCATCCATTTTAAATTAGACTTTACGACTAAGAGATACAGACTTAATCGTTTAAGGAACCAATCATTTGTATTGCCAACACTAACAACACTTTTAACCAATCTCTTGTCAATATGTAGTGCAAATGTGTTTCTTGAAAGCACGCACAAAAACATTAGCAAATCCAATCAAATTAATTTATGGAGCTGGTTTTCATCATGTAACACATGTAAAGCATGCATGCTCGGAGCTTTCTGTGTCCTGCACGTTTTTATTTTTTTAATTTTGGTTTAGTTTCGTCTTGTTTTTGTTCTAGTTTCCTCCCATATTCCAAACTCGTGCATGTTAGTTTCAGTGAAGACTCCAAATTGTCAAAAATTGTAAATGTAAGGATAAAGGTTCTATTTGTCTAAAAATGGTCTGCAATTGGCTGGTAATTAGTTCTGGGTTTACACTGCCTCTCTTCCAAAGTTAGCGAAAAGGCTATAGAAAATGAATCGATGAATGGATGGAAAATCCTCATGTCTTAAAAAAACGAAACAGCAGTGACATGGAAGAATGTGAACAACTGTTCATTAACAGTTGTGCAACAGATTTGGAGAAGCAAGATAATCCACATCCATAGCCTTATTTAAGAGTATCGTTTGATGCTGTTTGCCCTTCAACAATGATTTGTGATGAATGTGTTTTGTCTTGTGCCATCTTCAAAATTAACATCTTTGGACGTTCAAAAATGTGTAATCCTATAGGTAAAGGTTCCCCCCCCCCCCCAGTTGTTATCATAAGCTAATTTGGCCCTTTTGTTGCTCTTTTGACAATGTTCAGAAAGCTATGGGAACAAGTTTTGCCTGCATAAAAATTGAAGAAATGTTAGCTAGCTTTTAAACAATATACAGTACATCCATCTATCTATCCATTATCTGATCCGCATATCCAATGTAATTAATTTTTTTTGTTATTCATGTCAGTTCTACTCCTCTATAAATTATAGCGGAAGTCATGGCCCACACGAGCATCAGCGTTGAGTCATGCTAGCTTTGCACCACTCCAACTCTTCATCCTCGCCACTCATCCCTCGTTCGTCAAATGGCAGCAGAGGGGAAGCGGTGTCCGGGGTGGCCCTTGAGATGTCGCGGCGGGGAAACCTGACCGCCAGCGCTGTCATGGTGGTGGTGTTGCCCATGACTTTGGGTATCGTGTCCAACATCGTGGCCCTGTTCATCTTGGCCAACGCCTACTGGCTCCAGCGACGGCGCTCCAAAGCCACATTCCTCCTCTATGCTACCTCCCTGGTAGTAACAGACTTCATGGGCCACGTGATCCCCGGCGCCCTGGTTCTGAGACTCTACCTCTCTGGAGGCGTGCAGCCGGAGGACTCCAGCGCTTCTGACGGCATGTGCCAGTTCCTGGGAGGAAGCATGGTGTTTTTCGGCCTGTGCCCACTCTTCCTAGGTTGCGCCATGGCTGCGGAGCGTTGTCTGGGTGTCACCAAGCCCCTCCTGCACTCCTCTCTGGTCACAAGCACTCGCACTAAAATGTGCCTGTCTGCGATTTGGCTGGCAGCTCTGTGTGTGGCCTTGCTGCCTTGCTTGCAGCTGGGCTCGTACACCTATCAGGACCCGGGCACCTGGTGCTTTATTCAAGTCCTCAGTGATATTCACGAGGCGGACGTGGCATTTGTGCTGCTTTTCTCTGGGCTAGGCCTGAGCTCCCTGGCTGCGGCAGTGGTGTGTAACACCATCAGTGGACTGACGCTGGTGCTCGCGAGGATCAGGAGGAAACCTGGGTCGCATCATTCGGCCAAGTCGCATGACATCGAGATGGTGGTGCAGCTGGTGGGGATCACGGTCACTTCGTGCATCTGCTGGTGCCCCCTGCTGGTGAGTATTAGCAAGTACAATAACATGACGTGAACTTGAGCTGTGAATTTTCAACCATTGTTCTTTGAAGGTGTGCTGTGAAAAGTGACAAAATGTCAGTTATTATGACAACCTTTTTTTCTAAATTATTTTCCAATTAACAATTGTTCATGCTTACCACATATAGTTACAGGCAAAACAATCACATGCTCATCCAGTAGATGACAGAAGGGACATGATTAAGCTGTATATCCACTCCTTGTGAATCCTTTTGCCGAGTGGTGCACCGTGAGATTTTTCCTTTGCCTTGGCTCAATAAAGGTTGGGAAATACTGGACTTGAATTCTGTAGGCTGCAGTATTTGAGCTTTTCAAGCAGTTTTCAGGATGTGTTTTGTTTTCCAAAGCAGTCGTTTTACATAATATAGTGGGTTCATATATCATACGGCAGCAAGACAACGACATTTATTATTGTTTCATTCCATTCAGATTCAAGATAGCCGCATTCTGGTAATTGCTCAAGGGTGGTCAAGACATTTACCTCGCCACGATATTGTCAAGAAAATGAGATCCAGTACAAGAGTTGACTCAAAGAAGTGGATGGATGGATGGATAGATAGCAACAAATCTGTTATTGTGTGTAATTTGGAAATGAAATGCATTGCACTGACAGCGGTTTTTGTTGTACACTGTACTGTATTTAGCCATATGAGTGAGTATAAAGTAAACATTGTTTATTATAACCCACTGATTGTGTCATTCCAAATTGTGCGTCATCATTTTGGAAAGGCCAAACGTTCGGTACAACTTTTGTGAATCTATAATATTGTAAAAGCTAAATGGATAGCGTTAGCATGCATTTGGTGAACATATGAAAGTGAATAGAATAACTTTTGTTTTTGTAGTCTTAAGATTTTGTCACAACCTAAGTAAAACTAAATCAACAGAATCATCTGACATGTGTTATCAAGTGTATGTCGACGATTGTAAGGCTTTTGGAGATTTTACACTTCCGAATGCCGCACTGATAGTGCACACAAATGCAACCATTCATCCATTTTCTGATCCTCTTTATCCTCACGAGGGTCGTGGGCGTGCTGGAGCCTATCCCAGCCGTCTTGGGGCAGTAGGCGGCGTACACCCTGAACTGGATGGCAGCCAATCGCAGTGATTACATAAATAAGATCTATTGAGAAGAGGTTCCCAAAATATCTCTTCACAAACGACATTAAGCAGTAGTTAGTAAGTCAATATTTGGTATAATTTCACCTGCACGCTGCTGTCAGATGTTGAACCAACATTTAGCCCAAAACAAACAGCGCATGTTTCATACCTGCAGATCGTTGGCCTGATGACCGCGATCCGCTCCTACACAGGATCCATTGGAGAGGACCTTCCCAACTACAAAATACTACTGGTGATGGGTGTGAGACTGGCCACGTGGAACCAGATCCTGGACCCATGGGTCTACATTCTGCTGCGCCGAACCGTCTTACGGAAAATCTACCTCATTGCAAAGTGCCAAGCGGGCCTGGGGGGTAATTTATTCGGGTGTTTAGACTCTACATCTCCTCCCGAGTCTGAGAAGAATGAAGTGAATCAAGCATAAACTGGGAGGACTGTGTTTAAAATATTTTCAAAAAGCCTAAGAATCAAATACATTTGATAAAAGAATATGGCGATGGAAGAGTGACTTGCATGAGCACAATGCGGCATTTCTGGGCTGGACCACTTCAGAAATATTACCGTAATTATGAGAGAATATGTAACCCGTATCTTTTTCATTGTTACATAGGTTTCTGATGTTTGAAATGGAAGCTAGCTGACTGCTATGATTTTGCACCAAACTTTATCAACCTCCCAATTTAAGTCAGCAATGCTTCATGCATAGTTTTCATTAGGACAGCAGAATGTAAATGTGCTGCAAAATCAAAGAGTGCTTCATTTGGAAGAAGATGGTTTTGTTTCTCCACCACAGGAAGTTTGACAGTAAAGGCCAACACATTTTACATTTCTTGGGCGTCAACTCAACTCAACTGTATTTATAGAGCACTTTCAAACAGCCAATGTCAGAATGTAAAGGAAGCCTTTGAGAGGACGCGACAAACAAATATTCATGCTTCGCATAATGTGAGAAAATTTGGATATTCTTAATAGTTACCCCTCAAATTACTGAGGATGTGCAGAACTTAAAAAAATGAGTAAAGCAAATGGGTTGTGACAAATAACTCTTTCTTGCAATTACTTTTGATGAATAATAGCCCCAGAATTGTATGAGTCATTGTATTTGGCAATTATAATGAGCATAATGTAACGGTGTCTTTTGGGCCAGCACTTCTCTTTTTACAACATTTTGTGGATACTGGCTAAATTGTGTCTGGATCTGTCATGGCACATGATGGTAACCACACAAAGTACTGTATTAATATCAGAAAAAACTGGAGCTCAAACTTATCTAAGTTTGTGTGTGCAAATTGGTAATGTGATGTGCCTCATTACAAATTGGTGGAAACCATGACGGTTGTGCCCTCTAGGCTAAAGATCCAAACTTATTTGAGTAACTGGGTAAAAACTGATCTGACGGTGGGGGAGAAAAAGTAGATAAAAGTCTACTTGCACCATCCGCATATACATTTGTGTCTTTAGAGGAACTGATTTTTTTTGAAAGAATTTAACATATTTGTGGATCATCTTAATTGCATTTGATTCATGTTTTTTTTTTTTTTTTTTTGGTAACCAACAAACGCTTAACCAAATACTTGATAATTTGGATCTGAGGCTCCTCAAACCGTCATGTGTCTAAAACACTCACCGTGACATCACAAGATTGCACAAACACACGCACGCATTGGTCATGCTTTACTTCAACATTCCTCACTTAGATGAAATTGAATTTGTGGCTTAAGTCAAATGGCGGGACGAAACGGCTCAGTAATGACTGCCCCTCATCATCGGACTTCTCTGTCAGTCCCCTTTCATGTGGACTATTTTGGTTCATTTCTGTTCCATCAGAGAATGAATATCCCGACAGAATGAATTTTCACTACTTAGCATGAACTTAATAAGACATCCAATGGTAGTATTTCTGGCATTAAAAACACATCCTCTTGTCAAACTTCTGAATCTAACTGCTAATTTGTGAGGAAAACAGAGCAGCATGAGGTTGCAGTCGCTTGATTTCCACGAGTCATAGTCACGCACAGATGATGTGATAACCAAACGACTGTAGATTAATCATTGTGATCATTTAAACTGTTGTTTGATCATAAACCATGGTTCTAGTGTTTGATACTGCATATTTGGCTCTTGAGCAACTCACTACCTGAGCCTGCATGCTGCGGGAAAGGAAGTGCAGTACAGTGTTGGATCATTAACTTAAGCGTCGGAACATCTGCCTCCTGCTCCAAGTGATGCAAGACGACAGAACAAAACGAAAAGAGCAATGCTGCCTCCATAAAATAAAACAAGCTTAACGATGACAAATAAAGCTCAATGACTAATACATGTGGATGATATCTTTTGAGTGGCGTTGCGTGCATTTTTAGCATTTTTTTTCCAAAGATGCACACCACTTGTTTTACACAAAATACACCTTTGAATTTCATTAAATCTAACAGAATATAACACACATACGTAAAGATAAAAATTTGATTACATACAGGCACATTGAGGGGTTAGAGAGCAGGGCCGGCTGTGAATCGTGAATATCCACATCAAATTCACATTCATCTACTGACAGCGTTATCACAAATTGTTTGGATGTCATTGCATTGTACAAGTGTACTTCATTAGGTTGCGTGCGTACAATGCAATGCGTGAAATATGAAGCCTCTCTCGATTTGCATGCCGGTGAAGTGTGCTTGAGCGGTTTTCTGACATGCTGATTAATGCAAAAATGTACCTGTGTGAATGGAAGATTTTTTTTTATTATAATCTATTATTAAATATTACATACAAATTATACAGTGCATTGTCACAATACATTTGTCAGTTCTATACAGCAGGAAGTTACTTTATGCGGCTCCACCTGACAAGTAAGAAAAAAAAAAATAGCGAATGAAGCCATTAGCAGAAGCCAATGAATCAACAACAATCTCCTTGCTTCTTCTGGCAGTTGCAGACCGGGTGATTCTACCTTCCTCACTGGTCAACTAATTCAGTGGTGAAAGTGGAATAATTAAGCTAGGAATTATCTCAGCGTGACCAACGCCGCCTTTAAGCACTCATACCGATCGGTAGCTCAGCTCTCCATCGTCATCCCACATACGTGACTTCGAAAAATCTCATGTCAGCTGTAGGGAGAATCTATTACAAGTTGTGAAACCGCTTCACATTTCGTGCTCACCGTGTTGACGTGCACAGTGTGTCCATTTCCCTAAACCTTAAGGGGCTTAATCGTAATAAAGACTTTTTATTGGTAGGCCATACCAGTGTGGTTAATTAAACCATGTGGGAGTGGTGAATATACGGGTGAATGTTAAAAGGCAGAGCGGCATGAAGAAAGCATCGACGTGGGACGAGACATCTCCCATCTTCAGTTCGACAATTTTTGTTTTTGACTGATTGGCATGCACATGTGGGCGATCACATGTGTCCCTTGGAGAGTCCAATTGAAAAGCCTGACGTCTCTTTGCAAGAAAGAAAAATTCAGACTTCTTCACATCCAAACAAGGCACCAAGGCAAAAAAGAAAGATAGGGTGTGAACTTCTTCTCCTTTTTGCCTCATCTCTCGAGCCAACACACTCACTTTTTTTTAATTGCAGTGTCTATTTGGAGAGGAGGGGACGGTGGCGATGAAATCCATTTCCAGGAGACAAAACGTGTACTCGCTTCTCTCGCTTCCTGCTGTTCCTCCTCCCAGTGCGTGCGCCCCTTTACCACCAGGTGAAGAAAGGTCTTCTACTCTGGAAGCTCTGTGTGTACGACTCACTATTGGCTCTCTGGGGGGCTCTGGCAGTTTCGACAATCACTGGGGGCATCTGGACCAACTGCAGGGGTGTTTTGTCATCCTTTAGGGCTTGGCACAGGTTCAGAATCTTTAAAGAAAGGGTGGAGATGAAAATCAAGGTAATGGAGTCACCCGCCCAACCCAATGAAAACGTCACGATATGTTGAATATTTAATATGTTGGGCTTGGAGGCTGATTCTAGTGTGCAGTTAATGTAAGCAGAATTATATTGGCTCTGGGTCACTTGACAGATTAATATTAAGAGGTGTGTGTAAAAGTATAATCCGGCCTTTCGATATGCAGTGACAACGTAAGGCTGACAACTGACCTGCCCCCTCATGACAGCGACCTGCCTGTGAAACTGTCCTCTGTCAAAACCAGGGTCTTTCTGCGGGACAACATGCACATGTGAAATATAAAACATTCCCGTGCATGCGGACACAGAGCAGTGTGCGCTTGTCCCTATTGGCAGTCAGGTTGCTCCTGGCATCACAGTGCCGTGGGAGCATAGTCCGGTATAATTCATTCATACTTTGAATGTACCTTGAATAGTTCATAGAGGTCCTCTTCGAGATCTTTGATGAAATTTGGGTCAGAGAGCTTTGGTAGGACTAGCTCTCGGATTTCCTGGGAGAAAGGAACTTTGGCCTGGGAGAGCCATGCCCAATAGAAAGGATCTAGATATGAAACAAAGTAGGTTCGTGACAGTCAGTCGACCTGTCTTGATTTCCATAGTGCTGTCTCAGGATGAGTGGAAGTGGTAATGTGATCTTACATGCTCTCCAGGAGTCAGGATGTTTGAGAGGGAAGGCTAGACCATTGTCTATGGCTGCCAGCTTAATTACTGGGTCCTTCACTACAACCCAGTCTGTGTCCTGTCGCAATGGTTTGGGTGGCGATTCAGGTGGACAGACAACACAGAAATGACAATTCTACATTGATAAAAACATTCCAGAGGGAAGACTGCGTGTGGGGTTCTCACCCGGTTCCCCACAGCGTCCATAGGGCAGTCATACTTGAGAAGCCAGTTGTCATTTCCCCTGTCTAAAACGGAACAGAAGAAAAACAAATCTTGTGACGATGAGTCTGTCCGTAACCACGCTGTGTGTGACCACGATGACTACACGGACACAAGCTGAGCAGGGTGACTCGACTACATACCTGTGTTCCTGATGATGTAATCGAGGACTACGAGGCGTTCAAACTGCAGCTGAAGCTGACGGTTAGTGTTCTCCGGTAGAGGCTCGGCTTCAAACCTACGAAGCCAAAAGTCTGCATCCTTGTATCCGTCCACAAAGAGCTGGAAGGAGCCAACCTGGAGGAACAACAACAAAGTCCGTTAAGAGTTTCTCATGTTGTAGTCACATAAGGAAGGAAGAAAAAAAAAACAAAAATAAGAAGCGCACTAGCTTACCTTAGGAGGAAGTCCAATCCTATGGAAGCGCTGACCCACTTTTGGTACCTTCTCCAAGGCGAGTCTTTTACCTCGAGACTTCACCCTGTCTATGGCACTGTAGTTGAATGTTTCACTCGCCAAGTATACCACCTGCAACGGCCACACGGATGAGCAGCTATCTCTTGACTTTGGTCAATACGACAATTATCACAAATGTGTACGCATGTCTACCTTGGTCCTCGGAACGATATTGAGCTCCAGTTTCTGGTCCACCAGACTAGCACCGGCCTCTGAGAGGTAGCCCTGGTTGAGAACTAAGCAGTCGCGACCAAAACAGCAGGGACAGCACAGTTTCTGGAGCCACTTTGTCCATTTGGGGTTAAGCTGGCCATAGGGCTCTTCATTCTTAGGTTTAAACACACCGATGATTTTCTGACAAGGGGGAAGGAAAATGAAAAGATAGAAGCCGCATTCTTAAGGACAATATTTCACAGTGAATAGTTAATTCATTTATATGCAGTACTTACAGTATATACCGTGGAACATTTCTATTAAAATGTCCCTAAGGTCATCCAATTTGAAATTCAACTGAAATTTCCAGGAAAAATATTCATCTCAATTTACACGAAACTTGAGACCTCCAGCAAACATGACATCATGCAACAAATCTCACACAAAAGAAGGACCTCCCGCAAACAAAAGACAAGATCTCATAGAGAGTACATACAAAGGTAGTTCTGTGATGTAAGCCGACATATACAGACATGAAGACTCGGGGCATATCCTGTTTGTTTGGGGGGGGGGGGGGGGG
>CAAKHF010011087.1:11274-33213 GCA_901007745.1 Hippocampus kuda
GGGGTGTGGGGGGGGGGGGGGGGGGGGGGGGGGTGTGGCGATGCATAAGTAAGGGGAATTGATGTTATGCTTCACTAGCTGTGTGACAAGTAATTACGCAACTGTTGATGATTCAACGTTGCCATCGCTCACTAGGCTGAGCTAGCACAGTGAAGTTGAGGCAACTGCTAATGTTAGAATTTGAGAATGCATTCAGTCGTTGCTGTTTTGGCAATATACATACTGGCTATCGTATTTGTTCCTTAGTTGGAATAATGTTTTCATTTGTGATGGTGAGTTCATTGACCTGTTGTACGATGATGAACAGTTTCCCAAACTTTATTGAGTTAAGACACTCATTTACCTCTGAAAAATCACATGGCACACCACCAAACCAAAATGTCAAACAATTTGAATAATAAAATAATGTCGTTACTAATTGACTTACTCCATGTGAAACGTGGGCCTTTTTAATTGAACAAAGCGATATACTCGCAGGAGGCCATGACTTCATTTGGAAGTCTGGCAACAGGGGAATACAGTACACAGGTTTATTTTACATTTTGCCATCTAAGCAAAGTAAATGTATTTGGTTTGCCTGTCACTACATGTAAAATTGGATCGTTTCCACCAGCACCTCTGATGCTCTTTCACGGCAGCCCGATAGAAAGTGCTGTTGTAACCAACACACTGCTGAAACAGCCAACTTGGACATAGGAGAATTACATCCAAGAGAGCAGGCACATGACTACTAAGCGCTTTGGTGAGTGAGTAAAGAAACCGTGCGTACACTGGGATTGGGGGATAAAAATCCTAGACATTCAATGGAGAGGATTTGTTACTCTGCCGGAAGCTTAAAAAAAAAAGCTAAGAAGTGGCACTGGACCTAAAATATAATATCTTACATTGGAAACGATGCTAAACACAAATAGGTCCGGTGAACACGTGCTTCTCACTCAGGATTTCGATCGCAGATGCACATGCAGTCTATGGAGGAATGGCACACTTGGGCTGTGCAGCACATTCACAGGTCAGCTCCAGCAGAGCAGATCAAATATGAACACCGCTGAACGTGTATGATTGGGAAATTAAACACAATTTCGTTGCGTAGACTTAAGGAAGAGCGTCGCCATTGGCCCAATGAAACAATTCCTAGCCAAGTCAAGCGATGAGAGTTGGTGCAGCAATTCACAACCGATAACATGCATGGGACTTTGTTCTGTGCTCAGAAAAAAGAAAAAGCAAGATTGCAACGAGACAATATTGTAACTACCTTATGAGTCTGGTGAAATGACTAGAATGCCATTGTTCTTTATGGTATTCCCATTATCTACTTTAGTTGAACAACTGTAAAGCCACACCACCGATGAAGGCCTCTTAAGTAGGTCTTTAGCGGGCTCACAAACACAATAAATGTTGATTTCATTTAAAGGTATGATCCAAAGCTACTCCGTTTAGTAAAGTAAATGCCTGAATGACTTCCCCAATGACACATTTTATTGCAAGTCACTGTGTATAGTACACCACAACATATATTAAGCTATTAAACTATCGACCTGACAGTATCTAAAATGATTTGCTTGGTGAAGTATTTGTCATGTCATGTCATCACATGGTAGAGAAAGGCCTCCAAGAAGAAACAACTATGTGGAAAGAAGTCCTCATAACATTCCCTCTAACACTTCCTTAAAATGAGCTCTCCAACGAGAAGCTGTGGCTTGGACGTCCTTCATCTTACCCCGTGTGAGTCTTTGACAAAATAGCTGCCACTGGATCCTTGGTATATCCTCTCTGGGTAGATCCCCTCCTCAATGGCTCGCTCGGCCTTGCGAATGATCTCTCTGAACTCAGGATCCTCCGGGAATTCGTTCCGGTGCGGTTCCCGCGGCGATGTCCCGCGGTCCCGGTCCAGGAGAGGCTGTCTCTCCCGACTGCGACTCGGACTGCCGGCAGGGATGCGCACCACCGATCCCGGCGTCCCTCCAAAGGCGCCCCGCGGGCTGGTGGGTTCTGTCGGACCGTAGCTGAAATCATTTGAGTCACGGAGCGGAGAGACAAGCGGACTCGTCTCGTCCATGATTCTGGAGGTTGGCGAGAAGTTCGTGTAGTTCGTTGTACGGAGAAGAAGCCGGAAAGTCGAAAAAGAAATAAAGTATCACAGTTGTTTGGTTGGTTGGAGGTGAGGTAGCTAACTAGGAAGCTGGAAAAAAAGAGCAAGAAAGAAAATCAGATGACTGTCAGCTTCCGGGAAAGGGCGGAACCTGTTGGGTATTTTGAGAGTCAACCAATCAGCGATTCAATTATCTTGTCAATCATCTACTCTCTCAGTATGATTGGGCAGAGTCTAACCACCCACGGAAGACACGTGAGAGTGTAAAAATATGTCGTTAATTAACTCCAAAATAAAAACGCTTTTCGATAAAAATGTGAGGAATATGTGTAACGAAAGTACACGGGCTTTGTAAACGCAAAGCTTTGAAGGAATGATTTTATAATGATAATGATAGTATAATATTTTCTACATAACCTCACATTTTCAGCGCTAATATTACCGCACTTTGCAGAAAACGTCTCACTTGCAAATATTGAACATACCATAATCAAATTAAATATGTTTATTTTGGTTTTCGCGCGTGACATCCGTTTTCTGGTTGTTGAGAGCATTCGGCCTACTGTACATGACATTCAGCCAACTGTTTTTAACCAGGTATACAGTAATTTATAATATACAAAGTAGTTCCACAACGCAAACGAGTTTGTTTACTGCTCTGTGTGCATGTGGACGTGCGACTGTGCGCATCCTCCATCCTCCTTCTGACTCCTCCTCCTCCTCTACGAGCACAGCTCGCTTTCTGATTGGTCACAGTCGACAGGAATACAACGTAGAGAAGAGAGAACAGAAGAGAGAGCTGTCAAATTCAGGCAAGACACGTCCACATGCGTCTTTTGGAACTTCATTAGGCGAATTCATCACTTATCTGCAACCATCTGCACGGTTGCAGCCAACCCAGGATAATCCTGTGCTCACTGCTGCAGCATTTCAAGAGGAGTCACTTGATCCAAAGTTTCCGGAAATATAGCACAGAGGACATCGGCACAGGGATGGCTGCGTACAAACTCGTGCTAATCCGCCACGGAGAGAGCTGCTGGAACCAGGAAAACCGCTTCTGCGGATGGTTCGACGCGGATTTGAGCGAGACGGGAGAGCAGGAGGCCAAGAGAGGAGGGCAGGCCTTGAAAGGTGCAGTCATGTCACTCGTCCTAATCGGCCATTCTGTCGGTCATTGGATTACAGCACTGCAAGGCTGTCCTTATGTAACTGGGCCGGATGGGGCGAATAGGTTATGAGCCCAGAGCGTTGGAAGAGTGTGGTATAAAGTGGATGGATGGTTATTGAATATGTCTGTAGATAAATTACGTTTCGTGCAATTTTACAGAAAGAAGCATCTATGCAATATCTTACGACTCAGTTTGCCAAATCAAGCATCCATCCATTCTCTATACCGCATGTCCTCAGTCGTATCACGGTTGTTTTGGAGCCTCCCAACTGACTCTGGAGGGAATGCCTGGGTACACCTTGAACAGATCACCATCCAATTGCAGTTTGATAAATCATTGCTTTGCATCATGATATATGTACTGTACATATTTCACACTCGCTAATGTATGCTGACTATTTAAACTGTGTAAATACTAGGCGTGTAGCAAAAAAAAAAAATTGAATCGGAAAATTGCTTTTGATTTAAAAGATGTGAGTACATCAAATGCAAAGAGTAGCCTTTGGTTAAGAGAACATGGGTCTTGGATTATCAACCCAATGTATGACTTCAAAACATTTGTATGAGTAGAGGCACTGCAGAGCCAAAAAGAAACTGGACACATCTTTGTATAAGAAAAACATATACTGAAACAGATTGTGGTCTTTGTCTCTCTCTCTCTCCTCAGATGCTGGCTACGAGTTTGATATTTGCTACACTTCTGTTCTGAAGCGGGCCGTCCGCACTCTGTGGTTTGTTCTGGACAGCATCGACCAGATGTGGCTGCCAGTGCACAGGACGTGGCGCCTCAATGAGCGCCACTATGGTGGTCTAACTGGCCTGAACAAGGCTGAAACGGCAGCTAAACACGGAGAGGCCCAAGTCAAGATTTGGAGGCGCTCTTTTGACATCCCTCCCCCACCCATGGATGAGGGCCATGACTTCTATCAGACCATAAGCAAGGTTACTCTGGAAGAGACTATTTAATTAGCCTTTTTTTTTTTGTGTAGCGATCCTAAAAACACCCACAGTAGAGCCGTAAGAGAAGCTCGAGCAATACGCCACCTTTGCTTTTTGCATGACATCAGTGCCAGTGTCTGGTGTGACATAAAATACTGTAAAATTCGGTCTATAAGATAAGATAAGATCAATTTTATTTGTCCCACACTGGGGAAATTTACAGTCTACAGCAGCAAGATTGTGGGTAGAAAGAAGAAAGAAGAAAAAAAAACACTGTTCAATTAAGTGCAATATAAATACAAATATGGATAAGGTCACAGTGCTATTTACAATTGTCTATTGATCATACTGGTTTTTTAGAAGCACCTACGAAGTAAAATGTTTGAAATTAACGTTTTTTTCACACATGGTGGAAGGTGGAATATTGGAAAAAGCACTTATTTGTCCGTGACTTTTGACAGAACACCAAATAAAAGGCGGCTAAATCGAGGCTTAAACAGGTTGTGTAACTGACATGTTGATTCGTGCCATATGACTGTAAAGTAATAAACTGCATGGAAGTATTTCCTTTGTTGTAGGACCGACGTTATGCTGATCTGACAGAAGACCAGCTTCCAACTTGTGAGAGTCTGAAAGACACCATTGCTCGGGCTCTTCCTTTTTGGAATGATGAAATAGCTCCGCAGATCAAAGAAGGGAAGCGGGTGCTGATTGCTGCCCATGGCAACAGTCTCCGAGGCATTGTCAAGCACCTTGAGGGTAAGCATGTGTGAGAGCTTTGTGCAGACAATGACTCCATTCACAAATGAATAAGGTTATCAAAAATAATTTGTTCTTTCCACTTTCCCCCTACTTCTCTGCAAATGTCCAGTTTAGACATACTCAGTGCAATTCAATTTTAGGCTAAAATATGTAAATGCAGATGTTGCTCTTTTGCACCTATTTAGCAGTGAGCGTGCAACCAAAGAGCAACTTGTTGGTAGATGCACTGGTGCAAGCACAATGGCCAAAATGATAATGATAAAACAGCTAAATAAATGGCCCAGTATGCCTGAATGTTTGTCACAGAGTGTCGAGTAAGGCTATTGTACTTTGAGTGCAGCTGGTGAGTTCAATAACAAATGATGCTGCTCGGTTGTAAGCTCTACCTGTTATTGTATTGCAGGTATGTCTGAGGAGGCCATCATGGAGCTGAACCTTCCTACAGGTATTCCCGTTGTGTACGAGTTGGACAAAAATCTGAAGCCCATAGGACCCATGCAGTTTCTGGGAGATGAAGAGACTGTACAGAAAGCCATGGCTGCTGTGGCAGCTCAAGGAAAAGCAAAAAAATAAACTCTGCTCCAGTGAGTGGGGTGATCGTTAGATCAATGCCGTGCTGTTCAGTTAACAAAAAACAACAAATAAAAAAAATCTCGTCAAAAAACAGTGTTGTCACCATCACGAGCCACACACATGCAAACACTGTACCATGTTTAACTCAGAGGTTTGAATAGAATCATCTATATTTTTTGTCATACAAAGTTTTAGAGAATTGATATTTTGATGTATGTACTGAACAAAATGTTCATCTTAGACATTGGCTTTAACATCCCGTTATCCCACAGTAACACTGTTGTTGAAAGCAAGTTACCATTAATTTACTTTGCTCTTGTCCTTGCTGTGACACAGAAAATAATAAATGCACTGCACTATTGTGTGTTAAAGATTTTCTGAGCGTTTGTACTTTTTTCCACCATGTCTATCACATAACCGCACAAGAACTGCCAGTTTCACATGTAGGTTCTGATGTTTTATTTTCAAAAAAACAACAATTTCCTGATAACAAACACCTCCAAAGCTGCCCAATTCTTCCTTTTATTTCATTTCACTTTTTAGAAATGTACTGATAACAAACATAATTGATAACAGCATTACAAATTCCAACAGCTGTCCTATGAAATGTGTCTACGGCATGAAAAAAATTACTGAAAATCAGTTAGATGCATTAGACCCTGATGTAACAAGCATTGATATAAAATACATATTAATATACAAAATATGTTATTATGCATTGCCGTTGGGAAAGCGCTCTATGAAGATGTATTGTAAAATATAAAACATATACTGTATAATATTCAATAACTTACTGATCGTATGATAAAGCAATATAAATATAAAAGTCCAAAATGGCGCAGTGAGTATATAACATATAATTGAAAAATAAAAAAGTTTGATTGGTTGATGAAATGAGTTTAGAGCTAATAATATTCGGATGAAAATCCAAATTATAAAATTACCCACGTGTCTGGCATCATAACTGCATGTCTGGTCTTTTTAACAAACACAAACCGGGAAAAATTTTTTAGACGAGTTCTAATTTATTGGAGCCAAACACAGTTGCCTCTAACTCCCGGTTCAAGATGACGACGAGGTTTGTACGTCTATACCCAGTCACGTTTTTTACTAGTGGGTGTTTGTCTTTATGGGTCACATGGTCCTCGTTAAACTGACCAATCAGGATCGATCTCAACCCTTCGTCACGACCAATCACCTCGTGTGCAATTCTTCTCGCAAACATGTCACCCATGAAGCTGTGTGTTCCTGGTGAGTTTCTTATCTTTGTTGACAGTAACCCTTGTAGCTCCAAAATTTTCAGGGTAACCTACGTGTGGAAATATGTGCTATAGCTTCATTAGCCTGAAATCTCCAGATCTGTATTTGTTTAAGGTGCCATTTCCTGGAAAACCTCAAACCGTCGCTTGAAGGGCTAAGCTATGCTAAATAATACTTGTAAACTACCACGCGTGGGCACTATGGATTTGTGGTACTCATTGAAATCTGTGTTCCAAGTACAGTATTTACGTTTGTATTGCAGAATTGTTACCTCGTTTCACGTTAAACAAGGGAGTAATTTAGCCTTACTTGTTAGGGAGTTGATTGTTGACTTTTACTTTCCATGGCAGGTTTAACCATCAGCAGCCCTGCCCATCGCCCCAGGCAGGATTACCGCATTCCTTTCTGGTTTATTTGAAATCCTTGGTTGGGTTCAGGGAGAAATTTTATGTTAAACACAACAACAATGTATAGATAAATGATGCCTGTAGAGAAATACTCTTAGGATTCGCGGCTATGTTAATTTCACTGTTACTGTATTAGTGAATGTCGGGCTGACTATTGGCAACCCCCCTTTTTTCTGTTTAAGTAGTATTCGTAGTTTTAGTATCAGTCACATACACAGACACATGCACACATCTCATCAATATGTTTGTTCTCACTAAGAGTCTTCTTTTTTGTTTGTATTCAGGTGATAAACTTTGCAGTGTAGAAGACTGTACTCCTGGCACAGGCGTATACCTGAGGCATGGCTACATTTATTCCTCACTTGCAGGCTATGTGCTCAAGAAGAACGAAGGCGAGGAGGTGAGAGCTTTATCGCTTTTGTGCGGTCGGACGAAACTGCAGAGGTATTCACCCGCGTGGAAATGTGACATGTCTCTCAGGCTATTTAACAATAAATGGAATCAAATGAATGTAACAGGTGAAGTATTTCTACAATGTTTTGTTTCTGGTCTTCTTTTCAAGTTACCAGTTATCTCTGTCGTGAGAGAAACGGAAACCCAACTACTGCCAGATGTTGGTGCAATTGTCACTTGTAAGGTAATTAAATGTGACCCGCAACTGTTAATTGTGAGATGTTGTCATTTGTCGTATTGTTATAATGGGAAGACAAAATAATCGCTGGACTCCACCATTCAACGTGTACAATTAATTGGTGTGCTTCAAACAGATGCAGCAAAAAATGAAACTTTATGCAGAGGCGTTACATAGTGAACCTGTGTTTAGCGCTGGGATATGTTCAAAAACCCACCTGCAGTTGGTGAAAAGCTGCGATGTAGATACTATATCAGAAAACGTTAAATAATTTACATACTAGATATTAGAATAGATGTTACAGTAACTTTAACACACACACAGAGCAAGAATACTTCTAACGTATCCTGTATTCTCTTTGCTCTGTACAGATGATTATTATGAGGACAAAACATGGTACTGTGTTACACTAAAGGGGTGTCATCTTCTTGATCTTATTTGTCACGCATGTCTTTAAATAACCCACCTGCTGCCCACCTTGTAGTGGCACAACATGGTACTACACTCAAGATATGCCACTCCAAATTCAGACTTGCCTGTCTACTGTAAAAACCCACCCAAAAAGGATTGCATACATATCCGTGATCGAGCCAAAACTGTGTTGGATTCCATACCTACGTGCACTTGTGAGTTTGTACATACAGTCAGTGTTCATGAAGGAGTGACATGGCCTTGTTCTTTGACTGGACAGGTAACTAGTATCAATCCCAGGTTTGCCAAGGTTCATATACTTTATGTCGGGTCCACACCACTGAAGGACCGCTTCAGAGGAACTATCAGGTACGTCTAAAATGCACTTCAAAAGATAATCAATCCGTTTTCAGCGCCTCGTCATTCATAGTGTATTACAAAACTATGACTCTTCTCTGAACCCTCAGAAAAGAAGATGTCCGGGCAACAGAGAAAGACAAGGTTAATATAAAAGACTCCGAAGCTGTAGCTTTGAACAGATTCTATGGATTTCAGAATTTAATTACATTTTTTTGCCTCATCTCCCTCTGCAGGTGGAGATGTACAAATGTTTTAGGCCTGGAGACATTGTCCTAGCGAAAGTGGTATCCTTTGTTTTGTTTTTAATGTTTGATAATGCATGTTACCATATCACATACAGTATTCTTTAAGTGTCGAAGCTTCAGACAGAGAGTAGCAGGACTAAAAATTAATGGAGTGTTACTGAGCTCGTTGTGGCTAAACCACAATACACTCCCATGTTGTCATCTTCTTGACCTGGACGGTGACAGATCTCGCTGGGCGATGTGCAGTCCAACTACCTGTTGACCACAGCTGAGAATGAACTCGGGGTGGTGGTGGCCCACAGTGAAGCAGGTAAACTCTTAACATGTCTGCAGCATCTTTTTGAGACCAAACGGTGGTGCGTACACCCAGTTAACAAGTTTGTTTCCAGAATGAAGTTATTCAGCGATTCGGGAAATGAATTAGTCTTGTTAGTGTGGTGGTGTAGAATTGCAAATAGCCATATGAAATTCTCCATTTCACTTAATTGGTCCCTAAAGCATGATTTATGCACAACAAATAACGTATCTTTGGTCATTTACTGTGCCACTACTATGCCAATGGTATACAAGGACACAACAATTAACTAAATGCTCTTCCACTAGATGGGAGAAGGTCCACATAAACCCATGTATCCACCTGTTTGCCGTTTAATCACAAAAGAAGTCATGGCGTCCTCAAGGAGACTGTCATCTCTGTGTTCTACTAACCAGGCCAAGATTTCATACTGAGTAACTTGATTTGTGAGTGAATTTAGACGGTCATGAATGATTGGAGTGTACATTGCAAGCATTTTGTGGTGTTATGATAGATTTTTCCAATATAAAATATGAGCGTCGGATCAGTCAAGGTTTGTAAACACTCAACTGAAGGAGTTTTTTCAAAACATTGGAATTGCCCGTCTATTCCATGTGACCACTGTATTCCGATGAGTGCGTCGCTTGGACATCGACAACAGTACATATTTGACATTTACAATTGTCGACCCTGACCTACAGTATATTCGAGTGGTTTTGAGGAGAATGAAAATGCAGACAAAAAGGTAGCCAGACTTACACAGAAGAAACAGGTTGATGGTCAGGCAAAGCATTTCCTGGAAGGAATCTCAGAATTTGGTGCTGTCGACTTTCAGGCAGTAAGTGACTGCAATGGATTTTTGGGGGGTTGTATTTGTTCAAATAGCTGAAACTCTCAAAATTGTGCTCATCTACTGAAAATTGTTGCTAAATACAGCAGAACTGTCTGAATACTTTGGGGCCAAAGTATATCGCATTGTCTTGTCTCATTTAATCACACTTGTCACGTTTCCCTGTAAACCAGGTGCTCAGATGGTTCCAATCAGCTGGTGCGAGATGCAGTGTCCCCTGACGCATGGCAAAGAGTTTCGCAAAGTGGCAAGGGTCCAGCCAGAGTATCTGCACGCGTGACAACAAACTTGAGACTTGATTGTCTTCACGAGGAACACACAGCTTCCCCCTCACCCGATCCCTGGCTGACTCAGAGGCCTCCCCGCTTGTTTGGATATATTCAAATCGACGATGTGCTTTGGACGCTTATTACGTTTTGCTTTGGCATATAGTATTTTTCCCGTACATTTAACATCTCAGAAACACAGATGCAACTTAAGAGCCAATTACAATCTACAATGGACACAAAGTAAAAGCACACTGCTTTTTCAATATATTTTTTTATGGCCGTTAAGTTGCACCAATGACAAACTCAAGGCTCATCTTGCAGTCTGACCTGCATTTGAGAGCATTTTAATTACTTTTAAAAATGGCCCATTGCATGACTCCGTGTACATTTTTGGTGCTCATTTTCCGCAGCACACACCATCGATTCCATTTGCCATTTCACTGAGTTAAATTACTTGTTTTCGTACACACAAGCAGAAAATATTTTTTTAAATGAACACGTGTCTTACTGAAGATGTTTGTAAGAATGAAATAAAATGAAAAGAATATTCTGAAGCTTTGCCTTTTTCAATACCTAGCGATTGAATCTTCACAATTGGAAAAAATATCCAAAGAACAGTGGTGTAGCATTTGTTTATTTACAGGAAACGCTTGATGTAACTGAAAGAAGACAACACTTCTTTATATCTTTTAATAATATTAAAGCTGGAGTTTGCAGTACAAAAAGTTGCATGTTAAAACTGCATGATGTGACAATGCATTATTACTACAATGATCTTTTGAAAAATCATCCGTCAGGCCCCATGTTATGCCGCTAATTGAATTTTATCAATTACGCTGGTCAGCAGAGATACAAGTAAAGTTTACTTAGTAAACCCTCTGAATCTGTCTCACATCAGGTTTTCATAATAAAATAGAATTGTTATTCGTAATTATTATTTATAAAATTAAGGGTTAGATTCTGTGACCATTTTTTTCTGAAACGTCACAGCTATTCGGTACAACACGTGGCAGAAAAAAATCTGTTGTGCTAGCTTATAAAGGTAAAAAAAATGTTTAAATGTCACAAAAAACTGATGTGCTAAGAAAAAGTAAAGACTTTTTTTTTTTTAAAAATCAGCATGAAAAACATGTTTAGGGACACATAAAGCCATCTCTAATTAAAATTAGCCATTGAAAGTGTTATTTGACAAGAATGGCCTACCAGGGACTGTTGTGACAGAAAGTGTGACCCAGTAGTGTGCCAATCTCTGCCACACACGCAGTCATACCACGCAAACTCAGTCTGTGGCTCATAGTCTGAAGCTCACGCTTGTAATTTTCTTGGGCAGATTGTTTATCTCTGGTTAGCACACACACCCGCACAAAAATGGAATTAGCCAGCTCCCAAAACAGATCATGGGTAAGCATGTAACGGTGCTCTCCTACGCAGAGAGCATGTCTGATGCATGTTAGTGAGGGCGCGTGGTTTTGGTCAGGGATCCTGAGGAGTGAAGCTTGAGGCAACATGCAAATCTCGCCAGCATCTTGAGAACTGCAAACTCCACCTTTTTCAGACCCAGCGCCGCTCAGTCATCAAAGCGGACAGATCGACGTAGATTGATGTCGATAAAGACTTTCTTTTTGGTCGATTCACAAAACCCAAGTCCCGCACCTCTGCTGTTGAAGTCTACTCGGCGCGAGTGGGCCCGCTCAAACTCTTCAACAAGTCCTTGCTGCAGACGCTCCTGTGCGTTCTTGCCGAGCGCCATATTTGCCGTTGTTGGGCTACCAGACGCAGCTGGCTGCGAGTCCTTCTTGAAGCCGCCCATCAACCTGAGGAACTTCTGCTGCTGCTGAGAGCTTTCAAACTGGGCGGTGCTCCACTGACCAAACTCCTGAAAGGAAATGAGATGAGATTTAAGAAGCAATGATTTCAAAAGCGGCACAAATGAATGCACTTGTCTGAGAACATAGAGTTGATTTTACTTGTCCTGTACACCCAAAATGCACAGCTAAATTTGAATGCTGCTGTAAAATGATACAGTATTTTACGAAATATTTTCTATTTTTATAATCTCATTTGATGGGCATTGCACGCAAAGTACTTAAAAAAAGGATCACTGACTGAAGGTTGTGCCACTTTTTGAGGGTAAGAGGCCTTATCGACTTCCATCTGTAAAGCCTGTCGCCTTTCCTGTGACAGAGCGAAAAAAACAAAACTATATCAACGTACAGGAAAAGGAGTTACCAGAATCAGCAAACCAGAGAACACGAACAAGGCGAAAATGGCCACGAGTTGTTGGAAGGACACTATTCTGCTTTCTGTCACCACCCGCACTCACTCAGCTCAAGAGATGCAAACACTGGTTGCAACCTAAAATTCTGATCTGATTTCCTGTGTGGCACAACTCAAAATATAGTGTGGCACATGAGTTGTGTTATCTTCCTAAAGGATTACACGTTTGCCCGATTCTTCAGCCCTCGACAATGTTTCATAATCCTGCTAACGAAGGCCAGAGTGGGACTCATTTTCATCCCTGGAGTTTCATGACTTCATCATGTTTTAATGAAGATCTACAATTTCATCCTTACTAGTGTATCAATCTAAAATATCTTATCATTCCCCTCAACGATATTCATCTTACATTTGATCAAAAAAAAAAAAAATCAATCGATTGTGCTTAAAAGATCACGATTAGTGTTTATTTTGTATGACAACGTAAATTGTTAAAATGGGCAAAAGGACAAAAAGTGACCGGGATACATAACATGGGATGAGACATTTTGCACTTAACAAGGCAGATCGCTCAAATGCTTTCAAGACAGAAAGATTAAGGCAGCCCACACTGCACTTCCTTTTACTGCTCTTATTTTGAAACCTATTCACACCCCTTCCAGTGCACTACTCAGCGGACTGACACTAATTTTATGACTGCCGCCATCAGAGGAGTCTTCTAATCATGCTTTGTTGCTATTGCTAGTAACACTTGTGACTGTGCAATGCCTCTTTACTGTGTGTGTGGTTTTTGGGGGTTTTTTTTGCAGACAGGGTATAACAGAGCTGCAGTGTTGTTGTTTCTAGCATACAGATATTTCTGGTACCAAATTATTTTAACATGATGACCTCCATGGTAACAAAAGTCATCTGTCAGTAGTATATATGAGTTACGTAACTTGAATTGATTTGAGTTGTTCCGTCACGGCAGTTAAGGGAATGTGAGAATTCTGAGCGGCACAAAGCAAAGCGACGTCGTGCTTCATTTTCACCTGGTTGATGGTCAGCTCGTCAGTGTTTCCGCTCTTCTCTGACAAGAAGACCACATCCCCGTGGGGAACATCCTGAAACACAAAACCCCAAAAACTTGAACCAAGCACGGCTCGAACGTTCAACAATATCGAACAATGACACACTCACCACTTGGTTGTCCAACTCTTCTTTCATTCCCTTCTTCTTCTTCTTCTCCTTCTCCTCCTTCTTCTTCTTCTCCCCCTTCTTCTTTTTCTCCTTCTTCTCCTCCTTCTTCTTCTTCTCCTTCTCTTTCATGCTGGAGTCAGGATACACTTCCTCCAGGTGACTCCCTACCTCAACAGAACTCTTCTTTTTTCTTTTCTTGCTCGGTTCCTGGTGTACTGTTTCCTCTCGTTTCGGCTCTTCTACTTTTCGTTTCTTCTTCTTTGTCGATGCAGTCTCGTCTTGTGTGTCGAGCCCAGAAGACTTTCTCTTTTTGGCCTTTTCTCCTTTCTTCTTTCGTTTCGTTTCACCTTCCTCGACGCCCGCGTCACTCTTTGCAGCTTTTTCTTCCTGTGCTGCTTCTTTATTGGAATCCTTAGATTTGTCATTGTCCGGTGAAGCATTCTTTTTTTTCCTCTTCGGCTCACAAACCTCTTCAGGTGTTTCTGTGGCCACTTCACTCTCCGCTAATTTCGGTTCAGCGGTTTTCTTCTTCTTTTTTGCAGTTGTTTCATCCTGTTCCGCTGTGATCTTTTTCCGCTTTTTCTTGTGTTTAATATTGTCCTCTGCAATCGTATGTGGCGTCTTTTTCTTGGTGGTCTTTGGTACGTTGTCTGCTTCTTCCTGCTGCCAAACAGTTTCATGTTTGGTTTGTGTCTCGTTATCTTTCCGCTTTTTCTTATTACACTCACTTTTTTCTTTTTCTCGTTTCTTTTTCATTTTCTTTTTGATGACTGGACTGTCATCAGTCACATGATAACCATTAGTATCATGAACCTCATTTTTTTCTTTCTTGGCCGCCTTCTTGTCATGAACCTCATTTTGTTCTTTCTTGGCTTTCTTTGCCACTTTCTTGTCATGAACCTCATTTTGTTCTTTCTTGGGTTTTTTTGCCGCCTTCTTGTGATGAACCTCATTTTGTTCTTTCTTGGCTTTCTTGGCCACCTTCTTGTCATGAACCTCATTTTGTTCTTTCTTGGCTTTCTTGGCCACCTTCTTGTCATGAACCTCATTTTGTTCTTTCTTGGCTTTCTTTGCCACTTTCTTGTCATGAACCTCATTTTGTTCTTTCTTGGCCACCTTCTTGTCATGAACCTCATTTTTCTCTTTCTTGGCTTCCTTTGCTATGTTCTCATCAACTGGAGTAACAATTTCCTCTTTAATATGAGTTTTATTCTTTGACTTTTGCTCATGACTTGTTTTCTCGGGTCCTTCTTGACAATCAGTTAGCTTTGTTTCTTTGCCATTTCCATCGATTATATCACAACCATTCACCATTTTCATCTTTTTGTCTTTCTCCTCCTCACCTACTTCGAAAGACCCCTGGACTTCAACAACTGAGTCCTCTTTTTTTACTTTCTTTTTCTTTTCTATACGCTGTGCTGTCCTGCCAGCAACTGCGGGGTCGTTAAATTTTGTCGGTGAGGTTGGTTCTTTTTTGCATTTCTTGATTTTCTTTTCAACATTCTCATCTGTCAGATTCTCAATTTTCATTTTCATCTTCTCCTCGGGTCTTCGCACAAGAGCCGTGGAGAGCTGTGGGTAAAATTACAGGTTCAGACTCAATACTTTGTATTTTTATTGACAATTTACAATTGCACAAGTGTGTAATAAACAAACCTTTGAGAGCTGCTTTGGGAGAGATTCCAGATCAATGTCCCGTTGTAGAGCAAGTCGCTTCGCCTATTGGGGAACACAACCGAATTGAATATGACTGACATTTTGAGAAGACCGCAATCACATTTGACAAGATTCTGCAGCTCTGTACAGTTCAATCTATAAACATTCACACTGCAGGGAGGTTCTTCAGACTATTATTGGTAATACTATACGTACATCTTTATTTATATCGCGCTTTCACAACAGCCGCAGCTGTAACAAAGCGCTTTGCAGAACATTTAACATAAAATACCAAAAATAAAACAGAGCAAATAATATAAAACATTGACAATAATACAATCATAACACATTGGTGTTTTTATTGGGTTTCTTCTTTTGCTTATTTGTTCACCCATCTCGTTTCAGTATTTGTGACAGCAATAAAAAAATATATATATATTCACACATATAAATGATAGTTCACATTTAGAGACAATATAAAACAACTACAAAATGAAAACATTTGACGCGCCTGTATTGCGAAAGAGTAAGCATGATCGGACATTTAATAAATGCAAATTTACTTTAACTCGGAATGTGGCCAGTAAGTGAACAGCTTTGGAATGAAGTGTATTACGTGAATTACCTGATCAATGACAACAGTCATCTGGACAGAAGGTGCAATCGTTTCAGAAATAAAGAGCACTTCATCGGAATCCGTCTGAAATGAATAAATGAAAAAAAAAAACAATGTTAGCTAGTTTTATCACTTTCCTGATGTTTTCATTTTCAAAAGCAGAACGTTGGAGTCAACGTTGATGGATTGACACAAACAAAACAAATGTTTGTTTTGTTTTAAATGAATGAATGCCTTAAAGTAAATCTTCTATTCAGCTCGTACCAAAGTAAATCCTGCAGAAAGTTACGATTGCTTTGCTGTACTTTTGTTTGAGGCTTGAAGGAACGGTAAATTAACATAGCATTCAATTTAACTGGACACTTAGAAGGCACTGTCGAACAAACTCCACATAAACAGTTGTGTTAATTGATAGCGGGCATTGTGAAAAGCTAATACCAGCGACAACGTTTCATTCTTGTCTTACACTGCTTGCACAAAGTAAATAGCATAACATCGTGTTGAGAGTTTAATAATATAGAATATAAATGATAATACTTTTACTTACTTTGCACATTTTATTCATTCACGTGGACGAGAGAGACCTTTAGGACCCGGAAATGATTCCGTCTGCTTCCCGTCGTGACGAGAATGGCCTGTGTCCATGGCAACGACGGGACTGTAAACGGTCCGTGTCGTGCACAAGCACAGACATTCAGGGTACGTTGTTCACTCTGACCCCATAAATTTTCTTTACCCGTAAAATGAATGATGTTTTCTATTCCCTGGTAGCGGCTGTACGACGTTGAGCCCAACACTTTGCGTCCTTTATTTTTCGGTTCATGGAATGCGCTGAAATGATAAGCGGATATTATTCGACTGCAATCGCGCATACGAGGATGGGACTCTGATGACAAATTTAGGCAACCTTCATCCATCCATCCATTTTCCGATCCGTTTATCCTCACAAGGGTCGCGGAGGAGGCGGGGTGCTGGAGCCGATCCCAGCTTTCTTCGGGCAGTAGGCGGGGCACAACCTGAACCGGTTGCCAGCCAATCACAGGGCACACACAGGCGAACCACCATCCGCGCTCACACTCACACCTAGGGACAATTTGGAGTGTTCAATCAGCCTGCCATGCATGTTTTTGGAATGTGGGAGGAAACCTGAGTACCCGGAGAAAACCCACGCACGCCCTGGGAGAACATGCAAACTCCACACAGGGAGGCCGGAGATGGAATTGAACCTGGCACCTCTGCACTCTGAGGTTGACACGCTAACCAACGGACCACCGAGCCAATTTAGGCAAATTTTAAAAGAAAGTGTGCATTGATGCATTTGTCACTCTACAAATTGCACTTCAGACATTCATGTTATGCTGCCATAAAACAGTGACAGTGCAATTGCCACAAAATCATTCAAAGGTAAATACCCAAATGTTTCACATTTTAGGACACACTTTATTAAAAGTAATTTATATTAGGATATTACATAACAATGTAAAATGTCAGCTTAATTTAAGATGTGCAGGATACAAAATTGTAGCATACATCTCACGAACAAAAGCAATGTTGCAGAAAACTTACAATAGTTCATTAATTCATCAGAGAGTCCGATTTGGTGCAAAATGGAACACTTGATTAGAATTTGTACACCCACATCAATTTTGAACATTTTGAGTCATACCTTATTCAATAATATAATGCCAGAATTAAACAGACTGCATGTACTGAAGACCAGTTAGATTTGCAAACAAGTCTCCTCCCCCGCCCCCCCCCACACCCCCTTTCTCATTCTTTTTTTAAAAACATAAGAACCACATTGCCATAATCCTCTACAGCAACACTCAAAAAGCAAACAAATTCAATATGGACATAAAAATCCTAGAAAACACAAAATAAAATCATACTGACAAAATATCAAAATATGTTAACTTTTACAATATAATACATGTCATATATTACCACGCAGAGGCCATATTAGCTCTCATAAAGTGCAAACAACAGCTTCCAAGGTATCTTAAACCTTGTACTGTATCACATATATTTCCACTCATTGTCACATCATTAGGTACACTTGCAAAATGTAACGCAGCGTTTCACAGGCATCGTTGAGCCAAAGCACCCATTTTAAGTTACAAATATGTCATGGCACAAAAATGTACTGATGTGCAGGTAATGCAGGTTGATTGTACTTTATGCTGTCTAAGTGAAGAGAATTTAACTGTTCATCCTGTCGTGTTACGTCGCTTCTTAGATAAATGACCAAACATTTTGTAAGGCCCGACTGATTAACTGGTCCGCCGATGCTATGTTGGAGCATCATTTGTCCGCGAGACTGCGCCGTGACTGCTTTCAACCCTATAAACTGCCGAGATGACCAAAGATTGGTGAGTCAGTTGTCACATGGGCATGGTCGAATGCGGTCAGTCCCGGTACTGTATTTTCAGGAGTACAGTAATGGCAGATTGTCAGGTTCTACATTAGAGATGTTATTAAATCCATCGTGTGTAATAGAAGAAAGTTTGGGCTGAAGGCATTATTTGCGCCCGTGTCTGTGGACACACGCTTATGTGGAGAAACTTTTTTTTTTTAAATGAAGTTGAAAAAGATTGGATTTGTTTCTGTCAAACTCATTCTGTACATCATATATTTAAAATGTAACTCTGTCAATGACAAGTTTTGACATCTGAGAAACATCCACCCATCCATTTTCCGATCCGTTGTATCCCACAAGGGTCTGACAATGTAATTTCAATTCAAAGAAAATAATATAGTAGAAGAAATGTTGAAGCGCATCATGTATAAATACAATCGAACTTCGTTTCCATGTACCCCGTTTACAACATTTTCACCCCTATCACGTTCACATTTCAAATTCCCGATTTCACGTCATTCATTTGCCGATTTTGCTTACAACGAACACCCTTATAACTTAAACTTCATTGTAATGACAAGATTTTTCCCACAAAATAGAGAAAACGAATTGTGGGAAACTAACCATCGCCACAACCTTGCTTATGAACAAAATGTACAGTGCTGGATTCCCCTTTGTTGCTTAGCAACACTACTGATCGACTCGTCGCATTGTTGTATTTTCTGCCGTAACTCATGGAGGCACGACGCGGTCCTGAGCACATGGTCTGAAAACATGTCTGGTAAACGGAAGCAAAGCTCGCTATCTGAAAAGGCTGAAATTGTCTCTCACTTTCGAAAGGAAGCTCAGCCGAGACGATGTAAATTGACAACGGCTGGCTTCGTCGGCGGCACTGGCAGTTGCCTAGGGCGGGTAGCATTTGCTGACGAATGTTTACAGAGATTAAGTAGGAACGTTAGAGTTGTTTGTTTGTCTTATAAACTCATTTTTCTTCATATACACATATTTGTACAGTAATTGACATGTTCATGTTTTTACATCTATCAATGTTCATCCTGTATTATACTTCGTAGTTGGCGTACATTTTATTAGAAATGGTTACAATGAACTACCGTTATGATGTACAGATTCGTTATGTCCCTCGAGGTGCGTTGTTTTTTTAATTAATTGGCCAAACAATGGGTTATCTGATTCTTTTCCCGCAACTATTGGAATCAGCATTAGCCTAAAAAAAATCCATATTGGACGTGCCCTAATCTTTTTATAATTAATGACTAATCAATTTCAGCCAAATGAAGTAAACTTGGATAGTTTCTGACCTCTCACCGTTCACTTGGGTGCCATGACTTGTGGGAATCACCAATCTAATGAGATCCAATCGCAAGAGCTTTAACATTAATTCTGCCTTTGCAAATATTATTCCATTTTGAATAACACTGTAAGAGAAGTATTTGTTTAACAATATTTTATATTATATTATATAATATATATATATATATAAATATATTATATTTTATAATATTTATGATTATAAACACAGTTCAGTATGATGCAATTTAGCTTTACAGTAAAATAACATTAATGTGCATATTAAGATAAGATAAGATAAGACAAATAAAGGATTATCTTATCTTATCTTATCTTAATATGCACATTAATGTTATTTTACTGTAAAGCTAAATTGCATCATACTGAACTGTGTTTATAATCATTTCGGTACTGTATTTAACTACTTCACTGTAGAATAAAGTCTCCGCTCTTGTTCTGGTCCTTACTAGATTACGCAGGTAAAGGGTGTACCTAATGATTTCACTTTTGAGTGCATCGGTAAATGGCTTTTTAGGTTGCCCATGGACTTTCTATTACATTCATGTGCACATGATGCAAGATTTCAGGCAGATTGGACCAACTCTCTACAATGCGGCTCAGATAACATCCTGTAACACTCTTAATGGAAGAGCCAAATGGCGAGAAAATTCTGAGACAAAGCAAGCTTTTGTGCGGATGTGCTGTGAATTCATATCCTGAAGGTTTGAATAATCTTCCACCCCAGGCATTATCAGCCCACTTCAAACACATCCTGTTAGCTTATTTACATATTCATACAGAAATCTGCACGTTGATAATATCAAAGCACTGTAACTGGTATTCGTACCTGCAAAATGTCCTCAACTGTAGCATCGCTGTCATTTCCAATACTTTCGTTTTGAGAAAACTGCAACAAACTCTCAAAATGAAGAATTCCAACATGTATGCACAAACATTAAATGTATTGAGCTGTTGTCAGTCCACCCTGTATGATATGTTATGTCTTTTTAAATTATTACTCCTTGTCAGGCATCAGGAAATTAAGGACCATACATTATGACCCATCACTGCATTACCACAGTCGTCTTCCAGTGTAGTTAATCGGGGCGGTGGGCATCTATACGATGGTGAAAAACAAGTGAGTCAGATGGATTCATTGTGTAATTGTTGAAGAGTGACACATTTTGAAAGGCACACTTACCGTACCGCCATTCATAACAAGAGCCATCTCAGTTGGTTGGTACACGTGACCTCTGAAGGCGATGCCAGGACGAACACTCCCGTGACCTCCCTTGTAGTTTCCACTTCGGAGACCTAAAAAAGCGGGCAAAGCAAAATCAAAGGTATGGTCATCCAATCAAATAAACGGTGCATCATTTGTTTGACCGTCAATGTAGCAGTGTTTTTTTTGTTTTGTTTTTTTTATAAATTGCCCAAAGCGACTAGACGGGAGTCAAGGTAAGACTACAAATACATGATACAGAGCTTGAATTGATTTTTCAATACATTTTGCAATTGTCTATGTTGTGATTGGTTTATGTACTGTATCTACAATACATATTAATTTTGAGTGGGAAACCGTTCATTTTATTCGTCACATTTATTTGCCGCTAACATTTCAAGCATGCATAAAAAGATGTTTTTCAAAATATTCTATCATTGTATTACTCTACAATGCCATCTCATGATGCTGTATTCGGTGGAATTAATTTTTATGATAAATCTTTCATTTCTCAAAACGATTTTCATTGAGATGTCACTGTGTGCAGAGTTCAATTTTGAATTCCCACTGAAATTATCAAATGGTTCTTTTCCTGATGAAGGAATATGGACTATGATTAAGCCATTAATCCACACAAAAGAAAATTATCTGTAGTTTTATGTGTCTGCTGATGTGAAAGGATGTTTGAGATTAGCAAGTCAAATGATAATTTTTGTCAACCTTGAAATATACAGAAGGTATACAGTGATCCCTCGCTATTTCGCGGTTCATTTATCGCGGCTTCAGTGCATCGCGGATTTTTTCAAACATTCATAAAGAATTTTTTTTTTTTTGAAGTCCGCAAAAGTCGAAGTGTTGTTTACTATGCGTGCTAGTGTGTGCGCACTCTGCGCAAGCACGGAGAGAGAGACTTATAAGAACAAAAGCAGGTTTCTCCATCCTTAATTGTCTAAACAACCTTAATTGACTAATCATAAACACGGATGCTGCACGCCCAAGGGATCGCTGGCCTGTGTGTGTGCGTGTGTGTGTGTGTGTGTGTGTGTGTGTGTGTGTGTGCGTGGCGTTGGACTCGCAGCTTGTTATAATGTCAGGAATCACCAGAGATAAAAGAGCGCAGGACCCT
>CAAKHF010011087.1:33441-47163 GCA_901007745.1 Hippocampus kuda
TCGCTATGGGAGACGCTCCAGAAATAAGCTGTCATTAAACTTGTGTGTGTGTGTGTGTGTGTGTGTGTGTGTGTGTGTGTGTTAGTGCGCTCTGCTCAAGTGAAAAGGCCCACGTGGGGCATTTATATATATATATATATATATATATATATATATATATATATATATATATATATATATATATGTTCATATATATATGTTCATTTGTCGCTACTTCGCGTATTTTCGTTTACGCACGGGTGGTTTTGGTCCCCATTAACCGCGATAAACGAGGGATTACTGTAAATCACTGACCAGTGCAATGTTGTTTCGACTAAACCACTTTTAAACTGAGTTTGAGTTTCATCTCTCCTCAGTTAAGTGTACGATAAGCAAAAGCAATGTGTCTGTCCTAAATACGACTGCTCTTTACTGCTTTTTTTACAGCCATTCTCTCCATCTGGTTTGTCCTTGTGCCTTGCTGTTTATTAGCTCTCCATCAGTAGACCCGCTTCAAATGAGCACCGAAGCCAGGATGACTCATACCTGTATATCTCTCTGCCTAAGAGGATGTCAAATAATTAGGGCTTAAATCGAAGGGGTTGAATGGATTTTCTGGAGTAGAACACATTCTGCAGGACATGGTGTGATTTTAAATGTTTGTCACTTCCAGTTGTTCTCTCTTGTACTATTTGGTAAGATCGTTGTATGACATTGAATGACAAAAAAAAAAAAAAAAAAAGCCCAACTTTGTGTTTCTGGTTGCCTAGCGACTGTACATTTCCAGCTGCACGTTTCTGCTCCATCTTGATGTCAAAAGTGTGACCTCCATAGTTCCACTTGAAAGCCGAATTCAAACACTACTGGAGGAAATGTGTAACGACAACACACAGAGACACACACAACATGGGCGTACTTGCACCGTGCTCCTCCATCGAAAAGGCCTGGTTTTCCTGGAAGGGTTGGTGAGAGTGCGCCGGGACCTCATCTCTGAAATGTGGAGGAGGCGTTGTCTCATTGGTGTCAAAGAAATCTTGCCTGTCGCATTGTGAACGGTTCCAGAGACAGAGGTGGCTCTCTGGAATGCCGTGGAACAGCAGAAGGATCCAGCCCTGCACCACCAAGGCTACCGCCAGAGCGGGCTCGTCCAGCAGACGGTCCTCCACCTTTCCCGCTCCTCCTCCCGACCTCCCCGCTTTCCCCCTGATCCTCATTGCTTGGCTCCCATAGAGATAAAAGCCAAGCCAGGCCACCCAAAGCAATGCTGATGCCAGACTTGCCAGGAAGAGCCAGACTGCATTACACTTCCATCTCCTTTTGTCACCCTCTTCTTCCCTATCCTCGTCACTTTCACGAGCCGCGTCTACCACCAGTTCCCCCCCACACAGCACTACCCCTAGAGAGAGCCCCATGGCTATGAGGAGCAGCCCTAAGGTGTAGCTGCATGTCAGAGCAAAGTCCAAAGGCGGATACTCGCAAGCTGGATGACCCTCCCTGACGACAGTGAGAAGGACCCATTCAGCAGAAATGATCCCCTGAACCAAGGCCAACGCCAAGCCCAGTGCAGCCAGCGTGCTTCCCGATGGGCTCGTCTTCCCAGCCACCAATCTCCTGAGCCTCAGGCCCTGGACCAGCAAGCTCGAGAAGCAAAGGGCAAAGAGGGGACCCCAGAAGGCCCTGCGAACCACACAGAGGACCTGGTTCTTTCCCACAAGGAACGCCAGAGAGATGGGGAATATCCCAAGGAGTGTTCCCAGGAGCAGTAGAAGGGGTCCCACGCCAGAACGCCTGGCCGGGTCTGAAATCGAGCGAAGCTTGATGAGAAGGAGCGTAGCGAGGATTAGAGAGGTGAGGCCCCCGCTGCAGGCCACCGCCTCCAAAACAACGCCCCACACCGACTCCAGGTCACACAGCACTCGGTAAGAGGGCTCCACATGCTCGCTACATCCCAGTGGAGGAGGAGGCGACGGGTGCGATGTGCAAGAGCCGATCAGTAGCAGGAGGAAGATGGGGAAACTGTTGACAGCCATCTTAGAGGGATGTTGAAGACAAGAGGAGAACCAGTTATGTGAGACAATGACAGGCAGGAAGGTCAGACGCATCACACACTGAAAAAAAAATGGTGTGTTGAATTAACTCAATTCTATTTCGTCAAGTGTTTGCATGAAATAAAATCATCTGGATCAAGGTGCATTTTTAAAGTTTAGACTATACAGTACTACTATCTCGCTCCAAATGATTTTATTGTGTGTAATCACTTGACATAATCATAATCATTTTAAAAAATCAGCGTCGGCATGACTATATGGAATACTGCTTCAAAAATGTCACAGATCAGACATGAATATTCTTCTCTTTAGAAGCACACTCATGCTCTCACGGCACAGAACAGAACTGATTTTAGCGGTGGGCAATAGTTTCCTTGGCAACAGGGAACAGCGTGGGCTGACATTGCACGCTGGGCTTTGAGAAGTCGAGTTTAAGAACCAAAAACACAGGCACACACACACACACATATGCAAGCAATAATTATGCACGATTGTTCGGCCTCATTGGAATACAAGAAATACCCAAATAGGCATGAATGTTGTTAACTAGCAAACAGGTCTTAACGTCTAAATTGACTTTTAAAACTCAAATGAATTCTAACAAGCAGAGGCAACACTTACACACCTATACATGATTTGAATGTTACATTTTCAGACTTACCTCTGATAGCTTGGCAGTTTCAATTCTTAATTAATGATAATGGATCGGCATCAAATTCTTCGTGCCATCATTTGGAGAATTTGTCTAATTTGATTGAATAATCCCACTTCAAATCTTCAGGTTTGCGGCAACCCAACAGTGTCCATGTTGCATTTCAAAACGTCCTTTAAGTTGTTTTGGGTCCTGTGCTGCTCTGACACGGCCCCTTTAAAAAAAAACAAAAAAAACAAACAAACAAACACTGATCAGTTATTTACTACTCGACTACTTCTGCCTCATTTTCAAATGTCTCATTTGTCTCCCTTTCACTCTCTCTCCTTGTTTTGAACGTTTCTCTTCGTCTCTCTCTAGCAACCACTGTCGTCTTCTCATCCCGGTCACTACTCGGTCTGCATGTTTCTCTCTCCCTGCTCCATGTTGACTGTGCGGAGGTGTCAACAGAGATGCAATCCCAGCTTTGCCGGAGCTCACCCACGTAGGGGAAGCAGGGACTGCTGGTGCGCACATCCAACCAGGAAATAATGAGCACACCACTTCACACCCAAGGTTGTTTTTTTTTTTTTTCTCCAAACTTTGTGTTATTTCCCCACTCCTACTTCACAGCGTTCATCTTCACGCTGAATCATCGCTGAAGAGGGATGGCTGCATGTTCATCCTTCAATTTTTTGGTGACGCCACAGTAGATTAAAACAAACAACTATTGGCAAATCGTTCATGTTACAATTAAGTGCCCATTAAGCGAATCACTGGCGTGGTTGGGGAGGGGATTTGGGTAGATGAAGGCAGATGGTCCGTGCTCTGAGGCCACGTGGCCATCCTTGGAGGAAATGTTACATAACAGTTTATCATTCAGCCAAGACTCCCTTTAGGGTGGACTAATCTCCTGCCTTGGACATGCGCTCATCTCCATCTGGAGATGGAGAGGATCTGAAAGGGGCCATGACAATCAGCAGGAGCCATGGAACTTGGCAATCAAGCCACTTTGGATCAGTGTGGAAGAGACCGTTGCTGGCAGATACTACATCAGTGAGGGATTATAGTCAGATACGAGAGAAGCCAAAGCTGGCTTGTGGTACACAAATACACTCTGAGACAAACAAACAAACAAACACGTGTAAGGAAAGAAGAGCGGTAGTCTCATCCAGCTACTAAGTAAATGCTTACTAATGTGTCAGGCATGGGCGTTACAAGACTGATGAAGAAGCAAATTGAACAAAGTGAGAAGTGCAGTGAAAAATGACAGTAGAAAATGGATGGTTATGTGTTCCCGTGTTCCAATGTGGGAGGGAACAAATTTTCTTGAACACTAATCTCCTTAAGGCTTTGGATTCAGAGGACAAAGGATCCTTCGGACTGTAAGTTAATAAATATCTGATGACAATTACTCATCCAGAGGTAAATATGAACCTATGCATAAAATTGTGTGGAAATCCATTCAGAAAATGGGTATTGCAAAACGGAAAGGATGCAACAAGGAACCATGGACCTTTGAGTTTTTCCTCTCCAAATGTTTCAGGGACAAAGAAGTGGTTGTTTTAATTCAGCCTGGAACTGATCTCAGTACCTGGAGTCTTTCTGTCGGTACCTTCCATGGAGACATAAAGATGACTGCTAAATGGAAACAAGCAATACAAGTGCTGACTACCAGCACATTATCACTAATCTGGGTAATCTTGTCATCACTTGAGTCCATCCAATAGGACCTTGTCAATTATGGTCCATCCCATAATCCCTCCATTATCCCTCCCTTGTGACAATGATCCAATCGTCAACATGAACAGTGGGCACAATTTCTCACTTTCGCCTTCTGTACAGTACTATCCAGTCTATGCTATGCCATAGAAGTGCCGAGGAAAAGTATTTGCCCTCTTCTCACATTCCAGAGTTTGTTGTTGTTTTTTTTGCTTAGTCTCGCCACTTTAATGTTTATTCCATCCATCCATATTCCGATCCGCTGATCCTCACAAGGGTCGCGGGGGCGTGCTGGAGCCTATCCTAGCCGTGATGATGGAACCCGTCAGTTCACGCAAGTAGTTGATAACATGATGGCTTGCCGACATATCATATTTGGTCATTGCAGGTAGTAAAAAAAATGAACAATCTATTTTTTGGACAGTAGATAGATGATCAATGAAACAATCCCATCTTGCATCCTCTTTGACAATCTCTTCCCCTGCCCCCCCCCTCATACGCTTCACATTATCACACCTTCATTTTTACTAAAATGGCAGCAGAACGTCTATCTCAAGGTTCAATTGACATTTCCGTTTGTCAGCATCGGTTGTTGGCTTTTAAATCAACAACCGAACAAATTTATGATTTGATACGTATGATCTCAATACCATAAAGTTTGTGGTGCTGCACTCTCCTACATTGTCAGCAACCTCTCATGTCAACATTCTTTTCTTGAATGAGTTTCAAAATGAGGGTGACTCATGGCTCATTAACTTTGATCCCTTCCCAGTCGATGCTGTGATTGAAAGCGCAGTGATGAGCGATCTTGAAGAGGTGAAGGATTTCTGAATCGACAACATTGACCAGATGGCAGAAAGGCTCCAGCGTTGATGGATGATGATTTAAGCCATAAGTGCGGCAATGCTATGTGTTCAGTGATGAAAGCTTAATATGTCATAACGTATTATGTTTTCATGGCCAAGCAAGTGAGGCCATGGTATCAATCAAGTACTGTACTGCACACCAAATGCAGAGCAGTTTAAGGGTGGTTTGCAGTTAACCTCATTCTATACCGATACAAGTAAAGATGAAAGAATTTTGTGCTTATGAGAATGAGTGAGGTGATATCAGGGCAGCCAAGTTCTGTACAGTTTGTCTCACAAAATCTGTGACACACTTGCATACATTCCACGACAGTTTTAATATATGGCAGTACCAAGCCAAAATGTATGACCACAGCTTTTTATTTCAAAGAAACACAGAAAATAACAACAGCACGATCAAAAAATAGAATGTATTTTGGTTTCCTGTACCATATAAATGCATTACAAATCAAATGTGTTGGTCATGTTTTTTATGTATTGGAGCCTGAGGTAGAAAATTGGTCACATTTGAGAATTTTGTAACATGTCTTCACGTCACGTCAACACATCACTTACATTCACTGTTGTTTTAGTTTCCTACTTTTACAATCCTTTAAATTCACTACCATCACAGCTTCTGGATACAAAATACACACAAAATAGGGGTGCACCGATCACAAATTTTCTGGTCGATAAACGATCAGTAAAAAGCCTAACTTGCTGATCCCAATTGTTTCCAATCGCAAGATTGGTGGACACGATCGGTTATAATTTAAGCAATCAACCAATCACCCAACCCCACAATTCAGGAAATAAGTACCGATCCCGGCCGACTGATGGGTGCACCGCTGATATGAAGTATGTAATGTATGAATTACATTAATAAACACACAGTCAACTCTCAATTTTTACTGCAAATAACACGGAGAAAGTTAAAAATAGAAACATTATCCACAAGGACTCATAACAACAAATGCATCACATTCAGCAGTGATAATTTTACAGTTTGAGCCCTGCGAGTCCCAGGGAGTCGCTGATCAGAAAAGTATGAGTCCCAATATGCATTTACAAATCAATCCATGCATCTGGACTGGTGTGGTCAAACCAAACACTTTCTCTTTGTTGTTCAGGGACCACAAAGGGACTCGGCAGGCTATGTTATCTACTGTCGGTCAAAACTGAGCATTTCTGGTGATGCGTTTCCATACATAGTTAACACAGGCCACTCGAAGCAACCTCAGTGTATATTCACCCCCCGCGAACAAACACACGTGAGACACGCGTGTTTCAGTCAGACGTCAGCAAATTGGGAGTCAGTCGGTGACGGACTCAGAATGTTGGTGCTGACCCGGTGAATGGATATTGCGGTGATGGACGAAAACCCACTTCCACTGGCACTTAGTCCTTCAGTTTTCGAAGTTTCCAATCATTCGTCATTTGCCAGCAAACCGAATGGAATTGTACATGTCCACACAAACATATATACTTTTATGAACACAAAAACACTTGCGTATCGAAACATTATATACACCCATATTTCATTTCAGCTATATTTTGTATATATGCTACCTGCTTGCCCCTTCTCATATTCACATCTCACACTTCTTTCATCCTCAGCTTCCACTTCAAGAGTATGGCAAGATGGAGGATGGGACAAGATGCTGTTTCTAAACTCTTATCCATTAAATTAATCCATTAAATTTCAGCTGCAACTCTGAAAGATCAAAGTGACAATAGTTAATTTTTTATTTTTTTTTTTTAATCTTCAAACCCACATTTTAAAAAAAGTGATTGGAAATTAAATTCAAAATGAACCTTTATGCCCAAAAAAATAGTTGATGTGATAAATGATGTTAGGACAGAAACTAACACTGAGACTTAAGCAATAGAGAAAAAATGGGAGCATTTGAAATATAAGCGACACCGGATTTCTATCTCAAAAAGTAAATTAGTAAACAACAATAGTAAGAAAAAAAGAACGAGAAGTCATCAAAGAAATCAACAGTATCTGCAAAAAATAAATAGAAATTGTTCACAATCACACCTACGTAGGATTTGGAGTGGCCAATCAACCTGCCATGCATGATTTTCGTATGAGGGAGGAAACCAGAGCACCCGGAGAAAACCCACGCAGGCACAGGGAGAACATGTAAACTCCACATAGGAAAGCCGTAGCCGGAATCAAACCCTGCACCTCTCCACTGTGAGGCCGACATGGTAACCGGTTGATCACCGTGCGGCCCAACATCTATTTGCAAAACAGATTGAAATCTGGCGTTTTAGAAATCATATCAGACAAACAAACTGAATTAGTAAAAGGACAATCAATTGAAAATCATTTATCAATTGTGCTTGACTTGAATTGGAGAGGAGCTGAAAGCCCCAAACGTTCCGCTTTCGTTTTGTCTTTCTTTCTTTCTTATTTACATTTTTATTTCCTGGGATAATTTTCTGAGGATTGTAGCTTACTTTTTCTGTACAGCATAACACTGTACCATGCCAATATGTTTTTTGCATTTGAGATTGATTTAAAAAATAAAAACGCCGCCTCCTCTTCAAGAGGCCATATTCCCTAAGAGACGGCAGGCGCTGTTGTTATTGTGCTAATAGCGGGAATTTCAGTCGCCTTGCTCATGGAGGTTGCTGTAATTGTCGTGGTCCTGGGGGACTGCGGGAGTGTGGAAGAAGACTGCTCGCGTGTCGAGACACAGCAGTGCAAGTCAGCAGCTGTGTGAGAAATCTGGAAGCCTGAAGGCTGAGGAAAGATCTTCAACAAAGGGAAAGAGCGACAATGTCGTTGAAAACATCTTATGGATGATCATGACAGGCTAGGCTAATCCCTCCAAAACTAGCGGTGTTGTTCAGCAAATGACTGCAAAACAAGAGTGTCGGCAGCTATTCAGAAAAAAAAAAAAAAACTGTGCACTAGCATACCTGGCTGCTCTGGGGGTGGTAAGACACCTGATGTTTAGGAGAATAAGGGGCACATTCAGTTGGCATTGACCTCACTACACGGCGAGCACTTGGGTTGCCGTCATCCACGCCATTGGCATTACACCTCAACCTCTTCAGACACAGCACCTGCAGGCCCACAACAACAGCGTTAATCACTCAACCTCACAGATGGTGCACTCAAAAATCGCAACAGAACACCTGCCACTGACTGCATCAGCGTGTGCCTTTATCCAGAATCCAGTAAAACAGGATGTTGCACTTCCCACAGATTATCACTTGTTTAACATCCCACCCTCATTCAGCATCACAGAATAACCTCGCACACTCTCTCAGGCTTTGATAGTACGTGTGCGCCATTATGAATTACAGGGGTGGGCATTGAGAGGAGCCACACGAGGTGGCTTGGGCATTCTAGGCACGTCCCACTGAGAGGCCTCAGGGATGACCCACGACACGCTTGAAAGACTCATTGCCCTGACTGTTACGGGAGCACTTGGATACACCCGGAAGAGCTGGATGAAGTGGCTGGGGAGAGGCAAGTCAAAGATCCCATCTCCTAACCTTTTGCCCTTGGGTAAGCAAAAGAAAATGGATACCAAAGACTTGAGTTTTTGATTGAGGAGCCACTGTTAAGTGCTTTGAGTACCTTGTCAGTTGAAAATCACTATACAAGTCAAAGTCCATTTACCATCTGTTTTTTTTTTGATCATTACATTTTTTTTCCAAGTGCATTTCAATGAGCATCAATTATATGAGGTTTTTCGTTATTCCCGTTAGTGCCTATCCTCCCGCAAATAGCAAGGGTCCACGGTCGACATGAAAGATTAGCTCAGATTAACTCGTGAATGTACCTTTCTGAAGCTCTGTTTGAAGTTGTCACAGAGGAAACCATAGAGCAGAGGGTTGGCGCAGGAGTTGGCATATGACAGGATGACTGCAAAGAAGTATATTCCTGCGGTGGCACTGGACTCAGGGATGATGACCACGAGGTTGATGATGTTGATGATGAAGAACGGCAGCCAGCAGAGTACAAACACCACCACGATAACCACCACCATGCGTGTCACTTTACGCTCAGAACGCCGTCGCGAGGTGAAGCCCACTCGCACTCCAGAGGACTTCACCTGCAGGAAAATAAAAACACATGTAGGAATGCTATGAACATGAGATGATACATACATACACATACATACACACAGACACACACCTTGATGACTATCAACAGGTAGCAGAGGCAGATGATCAGCAGGGGCACAAGGAAGCCCACCGTGGTGGTGTAGAGAATGAAGGCTGTTGACCACATGTCTTTTGGCTCTGGCCAGATCATGTTGCAAGAGTTGAATGTGTCCTAAAGGGACATTTCAGAACCAGTTACCTGCACATTGGCTTACATGGGCAAGAGGGATATGAGAAAATCATCAGTTAGTCATCTCCTTTAAAGGTTTTGAGACACAATTGGATTCAGAAATACAGTATGAGATTGAATGTACAACCCCCACTAGCTCTAAAGTTGGGACATTGGGCAAACTGCAAATAAAACTGAATACAATGATTTGCAAATTCTATCCAACCTATTTTCCAGTGAACACACTAGAAAAACAAGTAACTTAATGGTCAAAGAGATCAATTTTATTGGAGTTTTTGGGTGCCAGGTCTGGGCTTCCCTCCTAAATATGCTAAGTGACCCAGCCCCAGATAAGCGGTCGAGAATGGATGGATGGATGAATAAACAGCTGGACTGAACTGAAAGGAGTTGAGAAAAATCAATGGACAATATATCTGTCTGCCTTATACTGCTCCCAGGTGGTTAAGGAAGGCACACCAGAATGAGCAGTGCATTCGCCATTCACTTGATGCATTGTGACAAAAATAGTTTCATTCGTTTTAATTATATATCCTTGTCATAACTGTATTTTTTTATTGAATTGAATTGAATATAACTTTATCAGTTACATGTATATTATGTAGTGTTTTCTCCAAATTAAAATACACATTAAGACTGTTTTTTTGGATGTGGGAGAGGGTGGCAGTTTTAATGGTATTTCCACTTGTTTCCGTTTTAAAAGATTTGAGATTCAAGTGTTCCATAGGGTAATTAAGCACAAAATTAGGACTTATTCTATTTTGTGTGTAGGTTTGACAATAAAAATCCTTGAAAACGTCGGGAAAAAAAATATGTCTGAGATCAAATGTTCTCACATTTACAAATGAGCAATCAATGAAACCACACCCAACAAAAATGGTCCAAAACTTGTTTTATGTTGGTCATCGAGGAAGAATACGGGGGGTGTGAGGGTGGGGGTGGGGGCAAGTGTATAGGGCATACGGGGCATTCAATAGCTATTTCTTATTTTAAATGATATTTAGGAATCATTTTCACACACACAAAAAAAAAACCACATTTGCATTTCGTCTCAGGACAACCAAATTTACACGAGTGTATTTTCATTTATTGTGTGTGTGTTTTTCCCCCTCCCTCTTGCAGAAAATGTCCTCCAATTCAGGAATGATCCACAAACCAAAATGTTTATAGGACCAGAGATACGTGCCTGCACATCAGAGAAGACGACGACAGGTAGGACCACCACAAAAGAGACGGCCCACACCGCTGCGCTCACCGCCTTGGCAACGCGCGGGTGCCTCCACTTGGATCCCCTGATGGGGTGCACAACGGCCAGGTAGCGGTCAATGGACATGACGGTGAGGCAGAAAATCGACGTGAACTGGTTCATGGAGTCCGCGGTCATGACGAGCCGACACAGGAAGGATCCGAAGGGCCAGTAGGAGAGCACATTCTGCGTCGTGAGGAAAGGCAGCCCGATGATGTAGAGCTCGTCGGCGATAGCCAAGTTGAGGATGTAGATGTTGGTCACCGTTTTCATGGTGGCATAGCGAAGCACCACGAAGATGGCCAGGCTGTTGCCGGCCAATCCTACCACGAAGACTGTGATGGAGATGACCGCGGTCATCAGGGTGCTGCCCCCCTGGAAGGGAACACTCTGCGCCAAGTCGTCCGAGGAGCCGTTGTTGAGGGCAGAAGTTGGAGAAGAACGATTGAGCACATCCACTTGTTCCATAATCGAGTTTACAACAGGCTGGGTGACTCGGTTTTGCCGATGACTTTCACTTGTACTTTTGAATCTCTCCCGAAGTTCTCAAAAGAGTAAAGAAAGAAACGTCTCTCGGCTAAGAGCGTGAGCGGTTTCTGTTTTCGCACTGGTCGGATTCTGGAAAGCCTTCAAAATGGAATGCAAAATAGGCAAGCGCCACCGTCGCACTCCACATAAAACGTAGGTGTCGAGTATCCTATTGGAAGCACAAAAAAAAAAAAAAAGAAGCTTTCTCTCTCCAAGGATTATGAGCCGCAACCAACCATGTTTTCGCTTCTTGACAAAAGTGATGACTGACGCCGCTCCAGCTGTGCGTCAAGGTCAGATTCAGTCACGCTCGACTTTTACGCGCGAGAGAATTTGAATTATTGATTTTGACGAGGTTACGTTGCACTCAAGTTCAGTGTGATGTGCTTCTTGCTCAGTGGATTAGTCGCAAACATTAAAAAACAGGTAAACATACAAGTATAAAGCACTTTAAAAAATAAAATTAATGTAAGAAAACAAACAAGTATAAACCATTATCTTGTGGAGAAAATGAAAATACCAGTAAAAATGTTCTTAAAGAATAGAAATAATCAACATAAACGCTTACCACTTACATATACGCAATTTACACGTGTGAAGGAAGAAGGGAGTATCATTTTCACATTATTTTAGTAATAATGATACATACATGACCCACTAAATTTCACTTTGGAAATCGATCAATTTTACTGATGTGAGTATTTGAAGTATTGGGAGTTTTTATCATTCACGAGGTAGCCTATTAATTGTTTTTAACTCATATATTTCCACTTATAATGCCAAAATAATTTTGCCGTTATGTGTCAACAATGAAATTTCATGATTTGCAATATTCTGAATTCTGAAATTTTTCCATATGTAGGATTTTTCTCCAATTTCTTAATATAACCTTTCCATGAAAACTAACAAATGCATCTTAATGTTTTAAAAGTTCCTATCTTTTTGGTTCTTTTACAAAAATAGTCATGTCACTCAAGATGTCTGCCATTAATGTCACTGGAGGGAGCCTCATATCAAATGAAGGCAAGTCAAAACGATTTACTGTACGCAGCTCGTAATCACAAAAGAGTCTCAAAGGGCGTCACAGGCTCAAATTTGGAAAAATATTAATGACTGATCTAAACCCTCCAAGGGCATTATGTTGTTGCAATACATCAGAGCTAGGTATCTGTGATCTGAAGTGCCAGGATGCAACAGGTATTTTTGCACTCACAGAAGACTGCAAAATAGATGGTGTTATTTCCAACATATGTATGAATTTGTGAACATGTCAGAACAATGCCATGTTATTATTGATATTATAAATGTACTGAGACAGGAGTGTAATGGGTTAAGTGAATAATTAGGCTGATTTATGCACTTGTATCTGCAAAACACATGTAAATTGTGAACCGCACATGGTTGCTATTAAGCTGTTTATGTCTTCACTGTTGCACACTTTTGTATTTACAAGCATGCAAGAATTGTATTTCAGTGGGCCGTCATTAAATATTAAGTCCATATCACTGTGTATGTTTTTTTTTCCCCCTATGAGCTTCAGAAAAAGAATCATCTTTTTAGGTCATATACAAATGTACACAAAATTAGACCGCTGAATTTGACCCATTGCAGCAAACACACACTGGAGCAAGGAGCTATTGAAGTGCCCAAGAGCAGTTTGGGATGTCGGTGTCTTGCTCAAGTGGCAGAGGAACTTAATCACTTGACCACAGCTGTCTATATGGTGACACTCAAAATTTTAAATCATCAATAACTTTTACAAAAGAGGGCATGGCTTCCTATGTGCACGGGGTCCATGTGCACATAGGAAAAAAAACAAGGTTGTTTTCATGATCTGTAATTATCTGAAAATTACCCATAAACTTATTTTATTAACAGCCTGTGTCCAAATTCACAGGCTAGGTCTTCCGAAGGCCACATTTTCGACTAGGTGACATAATTTCTGGTGGAACTCAACTGCACGCGGTGTCCAAATTCATATTAAGCCTGCCAATCTGCCACAGTTATTGCGCTCCACGGAGGCTACATGAGGACGAGCCTTTGAAGGCGTCGAATGACTTGCGAAGGTGTGCGAATTGTCTTTCTTGAATTTGGAAACAAAATGGTGGTCGAGTAGTACGGGAAGTGACGTCGTGCGATAGCCTGTGAATTTGAACACAGCCACAGCGTCTGGCCAACTTGCTCAACAGGCGCCATTTTGCAGCCCAGCTGATGTGATGCACGCAGTGCGACACTACACACAAACCACACTACCGGTGCACGTTTCCTTTCTACGCCCTAAATAATAAGAATTTCATCATGATTTCATCATCACACACACACACACACACACACTCACGTTTGGCGACACGCACGTACACTGAGGATGCATCATTGTGAGAAATTAAATTGTAATGAATCATAAA
>CAAKHF010011089.1:4506-18026 GCA_901007745.1 Hippocampus kuda
GAGTGGTCGGGCTGGGAGTCCTTTTATAGCACTAATTACTTAATGACCAACAGGTGTGCAGCTGCAGGGGGAAAAGCCCCACAGTGCCACCTGTTGGTCACAAAACAAAACGTGACAGTTTAGACTTCAATTTGAACTAGAGAGCTGTCGAATTCCTTCGTTTTAAATATGTCTGCTGACCAGAGTTAAACAATCAGGCCACAGAACGATAACAGCCTTTGCGAGGGGCTGTGTGTATCCCCGAGAGGCTCAGTGAGCAGCTCTGCATGTGAGAAAATGATTGACACGTTCCCATGTCACACCTTCTGTCGTTACAGTCTCTGATGGGCTTGTTTCGTCATGCCATGACAGCTTTTAAAATTATAATTAAAAATCAAATTAGAGGCATTAGATGGAGCCAGAGATGAATAGTTTTTCAAAATATCATTTTAATAATATTCTACTGTCAGCTTGTGCAAAAAATGTTTTTTTGTTTTTTTTTTTTTTTTTCCAAACTCTGTAGTCCACCTTTAAGTGTTGTGACAGGGTACTGGAAAAACGAGAAACTCAACAAAAACCCGGGACGCACTAGCAGATATTGTAGCATTTGTACAGTACTTGTACCAGAAGTCAACAAAAGCGTCGATACGACAACACCGATATCACTTTACCACCCTGACATATACCATTTAGACAGCTGCAGAAGGAGCCATGTAGATATGTTTTAAGGTAAACAGTAATAACAACAGTTAGCTGACTTCCAATTATGTCCTGCAAAATGGCCAAAGAGTTACATATGTCGGCCATCCCGCAAGCATCAATATTCTGGAACGCTGTCATACACGCTGTTTGACTCTGGTTGAGCTAGCCATGCTCCCAGATCTAAGCCATGGCGGACGAGGATGGGATCAAGCAGGCAATGCCCTGCAGCAAAGTGCATCCAGTCAAGAAAATTAAACGATGGTGGAGTAAAGTACCGTGGAACCTAGAGCTGGGCGATAATTCAATATCAATAAGTATTGCGATAGACACATGATTGATATCAATAGAAGATTCCTTTGATAAAATGTTCGATAGAAGAAAATTAGGAAGCAAACCCTGACCGTGGCATTGGGCGAGTTGTCGGCGGTAAACAGCTGACTCCAAACATGAAGTAGCTAACCAATGAAGAAGAAGCAGCTGTAATTTTGTATTACTGTGTGTTACACATTTACTTGTATTTTCTCATTGTGTTCAAGTTAAAAGCTGACTTTTTTTTATTACCTCACTGCTGCTAATTGTGATACATCTTATAGATTTTCATTACTCCAACGACACTGGCTCTGAGGTTATTTTTATTCTATTCTAGTGCTATACGTGGTCAGAGATATGTTCCCTTTAATTTTCCACACACATGGTGAGCAATATCAAACAGGCACATGGCCACCAAACCAGTACCACACTTGTCCAAAAACCTACGATCATACGTTGCATGATGTAGGTAAAATTAAAACCACCTAGTCTATCTGGAAACATAAAACAAATGATTTAATAGAGATTTGCAACATGAATAAAATCAACCCTGGTTTGTTACGTTCATGATACCACATACGTCATTTTAAGCACGATTAAGTCTCAATACAATCAATACGGTCCCACATTGCCCACTCATAAATAATGGTAACGTGTCAGTTCATAAAACCCCCCCGAACTGACCTCTGAAAAGGCGAAAGAGCCTCATTTAAGAGACAAGTAAACAACGCACATATTTAGAATTTCAGAATGGAGTGGTCTGTCACCGGCAGCGTCACATCAGTGGTAAGTGTGAGTGTATCTGTACCCATGTAGGCTTCAAACAAGAGTAGAACAACTGAGTTGCACTCTTGATTGCACTGCCGAAACTGGAAGGGAAGTAGGAATGGTGCGCGGCAGCGTCAAATGTGTGCTGAGAGGGTGTGAGCAGTGCGCAATTGCTCACTAGAAGGAACGCTGGGCAACGATTGTGAGAAAAACATACAGATGGACATTAAACTGTCAGTAATGACAAGGTGTTACTCTAAAGTTTGGAGATCAATTTAGGTTATGTCCACGAAAAATTTCATCTTTTGTACTTCCGAAAAATATTTGATGCACACAAAACACAAAATGTAACAGCATTATGAAGTATTGGCACGAGTAGAAAAACTACCCAAATAGACGAAACCTCCAATCCAACACTTCGGGCAGATTGATGATCAAGACAAACGATTCAACAACCTCTTAGACATGCAGAAAGACCGGTTTGATGATCTCACCTTCCCATTCAAAATGTCTGCCTTAATCATCGAACCAGCTGTTACGTTTTTATAACTTGTCAAGTGTGGAGTATTTGCTCGTGTCCTGATTCCATACTGACGATAAAAATGTCTACGTTTTACATGCCGCTGAGATAACTGCACAGCTGACATGAAATAACAACGTGCCAAGATGCTGATCCAATCAAATATGCAAACAATGTGTCAGATGGTGTTATTGTCAACCGCCGCCATTGGCACGAAAGGAGAGCGATGTGACTTTTTTTTTTAAATCCGAGTGAACCGTAGAATAGCGGGTGTAAGGCTGTTGATGAATATTTTCATGATCACATTAGATGATTTGTTCGTGACAAAACAATATCAGTCTATGGTTAAAAAAAAAAAAAAAATGGAGTTAGTGGTAATTTGTGGCACAGCAATGACAACGCAGCCACTTGCGAAAAGCTTCTCAATTGATAAGCATAGAGTACTGAAGAATTATTTTTATGATATTAAGTAACATCAATTTGAAAATTAAGCAGGAGTATCCGAGCGCCTGCTGTTCAAAACACATTCTATTTAGTCGACCACACTTTGAAATCCAGTTTGAAGCGAAAAAAATTTTTTTTTTCATTGCTATCACTCACAGCAAAGCAACACAAGTATGACACATTTGGCACTCTGAGAAGATGAACTTCATTCATCATTTATGACAGTTACAAGCTGTGGATGGAAAAAAGTCAATTGTGATACCCTCTATACTCGCCCAGCATGGCTCAAAGGTAAAGTGGGTTTGTCCAGTTATTGGACACAGCCCCCCTGAGGCCATGTCAAATTGTACTGATGAGAACGATTGCCCCATGCTGCTGAGCTGTCTCGTCTATGAAATGTATGAAGGTAAATGAGATGTGAAAGGCCGAGTTGAGGAGCTGTTTATTTCATGAACGCAGACCTTTGAACATTTTGCATGTGAAGCACAGAGAAACTCTCAAAAAAGCCTTAATTATTTGTAAATGACGAAATCGAAAGAGGGCAAGGCTGCAATCGAGGATCTTCCATCCATCCATCCATTTTCTGATCCGCTTTATCCTCACACAAGGGTTTCGGGGAGTGAAGGAACCGATCCCAGCTGTCTTGGGGCAGTAGGTGGGGTACACCCTGAACCGGTTGCCAGCCAATCACAGGACACACAGAGAAGAACAACCATCCACACTGACACTCACACCTAGGGACAATTTAGAGTGTTCAATCAGCCTGCCATGCATGTTTATGGGATGTGGGAGGAAACCGGAGTCCCAGGAGAAAACCCACGCAGGCACAGGGAGAACATGCAAACTCCATACAGGAAGGCCGGAGCCAGGATCGAACCCACGATCTCTGCACTGTGAGGTTGACGTGCTTACCATCCTAACCACTCGTCCACCAGGCCGCCAATCTAGGATCTTGATAACTTAAAAGTCCGAAAAAAAAAAACCTGTCATCGCGTGTACAAATGTATTTAAATATGCTGGACAGTTTATCAAACAAATAAGTGGTGGTGGTCTCGAAAAAAAAAGAGAACCCCTGTGTATAAACCCATATCATCAAAACAAATTCTGCAAGTAGCGCACATAGTGTGGACATTACGGCTTGCTGCTCTTCACACTTGGTGCCTTTTTTATTGTGTGTTTATGTATTTTTGCTTGGAAAGCAGACTTAAACTCAAGCAACTCTTCTGCGTTTGGGATTACCGGTACACTGTTAAATAAAATAAGATAATACAAGATTAATATAAGATAAGATAACCTTTATTTGTCCCACACTGGGGGAATTTGCAGTCTACATCAGCAAAATTGTGGGGGGGGGGGGGAATAAAGTGTTTCATTGCATAAAATAAATGTTTCTGAAAAGAACTGTACACAGTTCAATATAAGTGCAATATAAAATAAAGCATTAGCAATATATTTGTAGAATAAATATACCGTAATAAATTAAATGACTATTATATCGGACTACCACCGCTTCCGCAACCTCTTAAAAGAAATGGCCAGGACCTCTGACTCTTTGTGGATTGTTCTTGCCGGAATCAAGCTCAGAAGGAAGAAAAAAAAAAAAAACAATGAAAGCTAAAGGCCGGCCCACGGCGAAAGAGACAGTCATTGAAACCGCTGATTCCTCTCCAACGCCAGGTTCATAACAAAAAAGAACGGAAGCTACAGGTTTCAGCCATCAAGTCTTTCCACGACTGTACCATTATGTCAATCACAAAGACTTGGCTAAAACATCCACATCAGCCTCAGTTATCAAGTTAGCTGGCCACACGGTCCCCTCGCCATGAACAAGAACTGTGACTCTGGTAAAATCAGAATGGTCGCCAACTTCTCCAATTCCTACTTTTTTACATCGTTTCCTCAGTTTAATATTGGAGATCATCAAACAAATGTAAATATCAGCCAAAGAAAACGGAATTATTTATAAAATTAGTCACCGTGTAACCTCCAGTTAGTTTAAAACTGCAGCCCATCTGATGACCAACACATCACAGCGCCACCATATTACACCACAATCGTATAGCAATGGCTCACAGTTTCATAAATAAATTCCAAATTATTTTACAGACATTCATGGAAATTTAAAATCTTGGTCAACCTTATATGTCCGACCTTCTACAAATTGCCACTCCTGTTTGCTCCTTCCGATCCGCCTCGTCCATTCACCTGATTGTAATCCTGCTCATCTGAGCATTTTGTCAAGCATCATTTTCAGCTGCTCTGCTCTCCAACTTTGGAGCTTCCACCTATCATTCATAACTTTATCTACATTCCTCTTTGGATAACCAAATTCAAAACCTACCTGACCTCACCCAACCCCGATTACCTCCTGATCTGTTCAATCAAGAAATCACTTCAATAGAACCTGTCTGACAAAATGAAGTCAGCCAAAAGATCTCAGAATCCTGTAACAAAATGCCAAGGACAGATGAAAACTCAAGTTATCGATCCATGAAAAGGTTTACAAAGCCATTCCTAAAAGCTTTCGGAGTTCAGCAAAACCACAGTGAGCTATTATCCACAAATAAAGAAAACATTTCACAGTGGTGAACATGGCTAGCCTAAAAAAAAAAAAGACCCCAAGACAACAATGACCACTCATACCAGGAGGTTACATGGAACCAAGGACAATGTCAAAAGAACTGCAGGCCTCCCCTGCCTCAGTTAAGGTCAGTGTTTATGAGGAATAGGATAGGCAAAAATGACACCCATGGCAAATCACCAAGATGAAAACCACTCACACAAGGTACTGATGTGTGTGCTTAAAAGCAGTGGAGATAGCCAACAGATAGCTAGCTAGTTAGCTAGCTAGCTAGCTATCTAACTAGCTAGATAGATATGGTTGCTGGTTTGTGTATCTAGAGGTCGTTAAACAGCAACCAGTCAACCACAGAGGCAAAATGTATTAAAGAAAAAAGAGCAACACACTGAGTCATCCACATTTAAACTGAAGAGACTTAAGGAAATAAAACTAAACGCAATGCTGATCTGCAGCAATCGGAAGACAAAAATATGTCAGTTCGTGTGGATGAAGCATCTCCAAATAAGGCGTGAGGTTCATTAGTTCCTCGGTTCTGACAGCTATGAGTCAGATTTTTTTTTTCATTTGTAGGTTAAATAAAAGGCAAATAAATAATGAAACAAAAAAGTGTTTTTATTTTCAAAAAGTACATATAATGTCATTCTGTTTCATTATGTGCCCTGCGATTGGCTGGCAACCAATTCAGGGTGTCCCCCGCCTACTGCCCGATGACAGCTGGGATAGGCTCCAGCACCCCCCGCGACCCTAGTGAGGATAAAGCGGTTCGGAAGATGAATGAATGAATGAATGTTTCATTATGTTTTAAAAATTAAGTGGAGTTCTGGCGGTGTGAGGTCGGCCGGTTGATTTTTGTTTCACTGCAGATCCAGTACCTCTGAAGTTGGTAACCCATAGCAAGATCGTGTTTCGAGCTGGTACGGGATCACGTCTACCAAGATTGAAATGCAAACGGAACACTCGTTAGGTTGCAGTTACAGATTCATTTGTATTGATAAACGTTTCCACAATGAGAGCGCAATGCTCCAATTGATCCAATTCAAGGCAGCAACTGAAAAAAAAAAAATGGCATTAAAAAGAAACAAAGCAAAATAGCATTACATGAAAAAAAAGGCATTTTTTAAAAACACTTTTTTGTTTCTTTACTTTATTTGACTTTTATTTAACCTACAAATGTGTAAGGTCATTTTGCCTGACCCTGTATAAGCAATATCGCTAACAGTCGTAGTACTCTTAAAATCTTTATGATACCAAATTTACAAAGATCCTTTTTTTCAAGACAGGAGCAGTTTTTATGAAGTCATACACATTTTCAACAGAATTTACATAGCCGTAATTGTTGGCGCCTAATCATAGCGACATTCTTTCATAAAGTCGCCTGAGATATACAGTATGTGACACCATGAAACGAAAATGTCAGCCAGTGCAAAAAACAGACAGCTGTTTAGTTTTCCAGTTACACGTTTCTCTTTCTGAGGACAAGTCGGCGTATTTTCTTGTGGTAAAATGTGAATTCATTTATTTATATTTTCTGTTCACTTGTATTTACTTTGAGATTAATGCCGACTTGGATTTCATGAAATAGGTGGCCCGAACATGTGTTCAGGTAATCCACTCAACATAATACTGTTATTTGTTCCAGACAGTTAAATCCATTCAGCTGCATTTTGGTGATATGTCAAGCCAAATGCACTTCACAGGTTCACTAAGCAGCTAAGTTGTACAACCTCAAAAAAGACGAGGAATAACAGAAAGCTGAATAACAGTGTTAAGCACATAAGAGGAGCTTTTTTTTCCCCCTCAAGGAAGTTAACAAATGTTTTCAAAAGGAATGCTGAGACACGCTTTGAAACTAGCCCTCTTTGCTCGATTGAGAAACATTTTACGATACTTCAGCTTTTTAATGTTAAATGAAAGTAAATTAAATTGCACATTCACCCGCCTTTTAAAACATTTTCACCTTAATTCAGAATATTTTTAGGTAGTTTTTGTCAACTCAAAATGTATTTTCACTCAGCTTTTATGTTTTTATTTTTTCAAAAAACATTTTCATTTTTATTTTAATTCATGAACATTTTTAAAAAATTATTTTGGTAAGGTTTCATGGATTATTATAACCATTCATCCATCCATCAATTTTCTACCGCTTATCCGTGGTCGGGTCGCAGGGGCAGCAGCTTTAGCAGGAAAGCCCAGACTTCCCTCTCCTCAGCCACTTCTTCCAGCTCTTCCTGGGGAATCCCGAGGCGTTCTCAGGCCAGCTGGGAGACATAGTCTCTCCAGAGTGTCCTGGGTCGTCCTCGGGGCCTCCTGCCGGTTGCTGTTGTTGTTGAGCAATACCCAAAACACCTCACCAGGGAGGCGTCCAGGAGGTATCCTAGTCAGATGCCCGAGCCACCTCATCTGGCTCCTCTCGACATGGAGGAGAAGCGGCTCGACTCTGAGCCCCTCCCAGATGACCGAGCTTCTCACCTTATCTCTAAGGGAGAGCTCAGACACCCCGCGGAGGAAACTCATTTCGGCCGCTTGTATCCGGGATCTCGTTCTTTCGGTTATCATAACTACAGTGCCAATAATACCATTAAAGAATCTGACTAAAAAAATCAGAGGAGAGAGCAGCATGATAAAGTAATCACAAGGGCTGTGTATAGCAATTAAGAGAGTGACCCCACACCAATTAAATGAATTTCATTATGTCTCGCGAGACATGGCACTGCTACACAACACGCATATTAGTAATCAGAGGGCGCCATGCAAGCACAATGACGTGCCGATACAGGCCCCAGGAGGAGGTCGCACCTCTGCCACACGTCCGCCACACATATCACCACAAGCCCCACTTCACAAAATAATTTGCCGCTTCTTACTACACGTTGTCCGCTTTAGTGCATTTGACTTGGAGCTGTTGTACTGTCAAGGTAGATTGACAGATAATTCACGTGACCAACAAAGCCAAACTTTTTCTTCATATTGTTTCATAGCACTGCCTGCCAGTCGGTACGTTTTACCCTCGTACTGCTTATATTCTTCTGACCAGGAATAAAGAGGAAAAGACAACAATACTTTTTTTTTCTTTCTATAAAGTGTTGTAACCAACCCCTCAACTGATTTTAATCAGAGAAGGCAAACTAAGCGTGAAAACATAGTTTGAAGTGGGCAGTTTACAACTTTGTCAGGATGAGCCTGTGGTTTCACAAACACAAAATTAAATGCAAAAAAAAAAAAAAAAAAAGCTGTGGGAGGACATTTTGAAGAATAAGTAGGCTGAGTATATTTTCGTAATCATGGGTCAGTGCATTTCATAGTGGGGAAATTTCTATGAGAAATTATGTCATTGGCATACAACGATCAGTGCCTTTCCTTGCTGCTGATCCCATTCCGATAATCGACATCTCAATCGGCATTATAAAATCGTGATTGGAGCACCCTGAGTGTAAATATATTTTCATTCTTGGAATAACTATTTCAATCATTTTGGAATGTGTTTAAAACAATTGTTCATATTTTTAAAGAAGGACAACGTGAATTTTTGTCTGCAGTCAAAATTCAGTTTGGATTTCATCTTGTCCGCGCCACACTGCTTAAAAAAATATAATAAAACAGATACAGTTAATGACTGATGGACAAGTTGTCAACCTGATCGAACAATGACATAAATTCCCTTGAAATATTGATGATTTTTGTCAATATAAATAAAACTCATTCGCAGTTCAACTATTTTCCCTACATTCAGTAACATCTTGTAAACTACCGGTAGGTGTGGATTTAGAGTTTGTCTTTTGTTTTTTGTTTTGTTTTGTTTTATTTTGAAAGAAAATACCAAATCTTTTGACCGTGATTGATGGAGTGGGATTACCTCACAGTATTGATGTTGAAACTATTTACCGAATAATTTGTTGGCCTGAGCCACCAATTATTCACAGGACATTGATTATTTCTCTCAGTGTTTATTGAGTAACCACCGGTATAGAAACCTGACTGCTTTTAGAAGCTCCTCTGAACTGCCAGTTTATGTCCAGGATTTGCACATAATGAACGCATATGCAAATACGCCTACACATACACGCGCCACCTAACATAGCCATTCCAATGCATGCAGTCATTTTATTCACATGTGACTAAAATGCAGACAAGGTGAAATCACAAACGCCATTGACCTGTTTTCCTGTGCTCAACAACATATGTGCCTCTTCCCGTGTTCAATCAAAAACGCTCTGATATGTCAGCTGTATTTCGTGTGCATATTATTTGACCGAACTGTGCAGCAGCTGTCCTTTTTTTTCCCCTCCTGTGAATATTAACATCCAAAGGGGATTTGGATACTGATTATCTGCAAAGTCGATATCGTCTTTCTAATCTGGCATGGCTCATCTTTCATCCAAGCAACCTTCAAGGCTGTGTCACCATAGCCTTTTACAAAGAGCAGTATAACATATTCTCCGGAGCAGTGAATCCCAGTGTTCCGTTGCTCAATTTTTTACGTTGAGAGATGATGAGGTGTGCCGCAGGAAATTATCCATTCCCATTTAAATCTTCTGAAAATTATTGATTAACTACAAATAATGCACCTTTGGTCAACCATCTACTGGATTGGTGCCCAATGTCGATTGTGATCGACCGGTAGCTCGCGAACTGGTCGATCGCGAGGGGTTTTCACAAACCCACAAATTCTTGTGTCTACTTTATTTTTCTATTGGGGGCCGTGATGGCTGTTGGTCATCATGGTATGTGTGTGTATGTGTGTACATATGCGCCGTGTACGGTAACGGCTCGATCACGGGAGGTTGGTTGATCGAAAAGTTGATCTTTGGTCAAAAAAGGTTGGGAACCCCTGATCGTCTGTATGCCAGTGACAGATGGAGCAAAAATAATGATCATCTGAAAAATACCTGTGAATGCATTTATTGTTAACATTTTTGTCTGATGGTGTGTTGTGAGATTTTTTTTTTCTCATGTAAAATGTGAACCTTTGCTCACTATAGGTTGGGAAATACTGCTCGAGAGATTATTCTTTAATCCTTTTGCAAATATTGCATAATGCTGTTTTACTAAAGCAAACCCGATATCCACCATCTGTTTATCAGGATCTGACCCTCTCCATGTCTATCTCTAGCTGCTGCTAATTCCCTAGGGAACATTTACAGGGCTGTTTCGTCCTTCTACAATTTGTTTGAGCAAATGGGGAATCTTGTGGAGCTATTAAAATTGCTAATGTGTTTAGTTGGATCACAGTCAATGGGTGTTTTGCATTATTGCTCACAGCAAGTGGATTATGGGTTCAATTTTTATTCTGGCTCGGGCCATTCAGTGTGGAATTTACATGTATGGTCGTGTGCGTTTTCAACATGACCAGCACTCGACCCCCTTTCCACAGTCAAACAACACACAGTCAATGTTAGGTTGGTGGAAGACTTTAAACTACCTGGAGATGTGATTGTGAATTGATGGATGTCTGACTATGTGTCAACACTGTGATTTACTGATGATGATTACCGGGTTTATCCTGCATCATCTGAGATATAGGCCCATGTAGCCTTGCTATCCTACATTGATAAAGGCTTTTCTAATCCGCTAATCCTCACAAGTGTCGCGGGCGCGTTGGAGCCGATCACAGCTGTTTTCCGGCAGTAGGCGGGGGACACCCTGAACTGGTTGGCAACACACACGAACAACCATTTGCACTCACAATAACGCCTTTTAGAGTGTTCTATCAACTTGCCATGCATGTTTTTGGAATGTGGGAGGAAACCGGAGTACCCAGAGAAAACCCACGCAAGCACGAGGAGAACATGCAAACTCCACACAAGGAAGGCTGGAGAGCAGAATCAAAGTCTTCAACGCTGCACTATGAGGCTGATGTGCTAACCAGTCGACCACCCTTGGTAAAGGGTAAAAAAAATACATCTTGTATAAGTGTTTATATTATTGTGCTATTATTTGCCCTTTCTGGCAGAATTACTGGCTTTTGAATGTATGCAGTTACATGCAGTACACGGTACCATTTGTAAAGCGACACAGATTGTAAGTGTAAGTGACATTGTGCAGCGTGACTCTTAAAAATTTCAAACATTTGTTTGAAACATTGTTTGAAAATAAATATGACAAAATGTTGCTGTTATTGTAAGCATGGGCCGCTTTACAAACGATACCCAAGAGTAAGCGGCGACAAATTGCACCAAACACCATTTCCACCGGTTTTCAGTTAAAACGGGTCTTGTGTAAATGACTGTTGAGTGCCCTCAGTGAGCCCAATGTAGATCATTCTGTACTACTGGGAGTACAGCTCTCGTACCACATGAAGCAAACAAAACAAAGCAAGACAAAACATTGGGAGAAAACACAACATTTCCCCAACGTAGCGGTACTTGTTGCTCTTAGATGTGACTGCTAAGGCCAAACACCGTTACCGGTAATAATTATTTCAATGGAAATATGCACTACTTTGTACACTCTTCAGCACTAAATTATAATTTAGTTCTTGACAATTTTGGTTATTGTTATTAGGTTCAGATTTTAGAGTGGCCCGGTGGTCGACTGGTTAGCGCGTTGGCCTCACAATGCAAAGGTCTGGGGTTCAATTCCATTCTCGAGCCTTTCTGTGTGGAGTTTGCATGTTCTCCATGTGGGTTTTCTCTGGGTACTCCGGTTTCCCTCCACATTCAAAAAACATGCATGGTAGGTTAATTGGACAGTATTGATTTTCCAAAAGTGTGATTATGAGTGTGAATGGTTTATGTCTGCCTGCCTTGCGATTAGCTGGCAACCAGTTCATTGTGTACCCCTCCTACTGTCAATAGGCAGCTGTGATAGGCTCCAGAAACACCCGCAACCCTCGTGAGGATAAACGGTTAAAATAATGGATTGATGGATAGATTTTACTTCTACATTTATTTTTTTTTTTACATGAATTTGAAAGAACTACACAATGCTGATGCTCAAAACGATATGTGCGTAGTACTGGACTGATGTCCATTGTGGCTGATTTGTTTTTCTCCTTAAGGACTTCTCAGCAAGCTGCTTGCATTATCTTGTGTAGGGCTGAGTCGCTGCCAGACAGAGATCATTACACTGTTAATGGCCGTTCTGTCAAACACCTGGAGAAAGGACATAGGTCATATTTTGCTCCCTTTCCATGCCATTACATTCCATTCACCTCTTGCAGGCAATGTTACGATTTAATGAATGACTCTATACGATTATATTTTACACCAGTTGCTTCGTCTCGCAAACATAATGCATCTTATTTTCATGCCTAATGCAAGTCAAGCAAAAAGTAGAGATTGTGCACACGGGGGAGTTTTCTTCCTTTTGGCATTTTCGTCAACAGGCGCCATTAGCCGTTTGCTGTGGGATTGAACACAGCTGACTTGAATCCCGGCCAATCGAAGCAGCTGTGTTTTACGGTCTAAATGGCGGAAGCATAACGGGTTCACTGGAGTCCATGCAAAAGATCAACGGACACAAAGTACTTTTATAAGGAACTGCAAGATCTCCACTTGCGGCTTCATTCCACCATACATATCGGTGGCATGAAGAATTTGTCTGCCTGCGCCTGGCTCAAATCCACTAAAATCGCATTACAGCACCAGTGGCACAACTTAGAACCGGTTTCATCTGGTCTAAAGTCTACTTTGAAACTTTAGGTACAGCGCAAGCGTGTAATCGAAGACTCCCTTGATCCGCCAGAACTCCAAGCGAGGCTTAACGCGGTCTGCCAAGTTCCCAAACTAGATTACCCCTGGCACGAAAATGAGGATGCACTGGTTTTTGCGCACAGCGCACATGCTCATGTCTCCCAAACTCGACCCCAAGATGTCATTCCGCAATGTCTCAGCAGTTCAGAATGTCTCTCAAGTCAGTGCTTTTTCGGAGCTACAACATTCAAATATTTTAAGACCTCTTTTTTTCAATTGTGAGTAAAGGTGTTGTTCAGTGACTTAGCTACTATATGTTGAATGCAGCACATCAACCTCTGAGTCAGGAGTGGCCTACCAGTCAGAGACGAAGAGCAAAGAGCCACATCTTACACATGGGCATCCCATCCTCGCGCGCGCACACACACACACACACACACACACACACACACACACACACACACACACACACACACACAACTGAGCTCCAAAAGGTGTTTGTATATTTGTCTCAGGGTTTCCTTACAGGGTTTTTAAGTCCATCCAGCACCAACATACAAAGAATAATAGTGTTTTCCCCCTTATT
>CAAKHF010011092.1:0-13352 GCA_901007745.1 Hippocampus kuda
TGCTTGGTGAAAAACAACTAATATTACTCCAGTTAAATGTGAAAATCTTTCCGTTTCATCATCAGATCCATTGCTGGCATCGAGCCAAATCCATTCTCTCTGAAATCATCACTTTTTAGAAGATTTGTTCAACCATTAACATTGCATCGTCAAAGAGAGCAAGCCATTTTCAACACTTTAGATTGGTCCATCATTTGTAAAATAAATACATTGATCACACGTCACTTGAACAAAAATATAGATTGTTGAAAAAATATTAAATGTACCGAACTGTGACATGGGAGGTGTTGACACAAACACCAGTCAAACGCACAAGGAGAAACACAATGTCCATTGAACATGGTCATGGAATGAACTCAACTCATAAAGCTACCAGTAGATAGCACCCAGCTCAACTTTGTACTGGCCTCAGACTATTTACTTATTTTTATAATTTGACCTTAAATTTGTTTAACAGCTCTTATTTGTGGGTTATTGAATTGGTTTTAGCACAGTCCATACGCATCAAATATTGATTGATTTTTGGAATGTGCCATTGGGGAATGAATAAGGAATATTTTGTGGGAATTTTAGTGGTGATAACATTGATTTAAAACAAATTGCAGATAACAATTTTTGGCATGTTGAAAATCATTCCTAACGTTCAACAGAAGAAGCTGAACATTTTGAATTTCACATGGAAATGAGGTGACTCTGTTTTGTGAAATATGTCATTGGGAAAAATATATTATTTTATATTTGATTATATTCCAATGTGTTGTGTTGTGTTAGTTTTGTTATTTTGACTTCAAAATGGCGCCGCGAGAGTGGCTGCCTTTCCAAAAGTGGTGAAGATTGCACGACTGTCAGTGTCCTATGTGTTGTGTTGTGTTATTTTTGTTATTTTGACTTCAAAATGGCGCCGCGTGAGTGGCTGCCTTTCCAGCAGCTCCTATATTTTGTTGTTCTACTTCCTTTCATAACTTTGCTGCTGTGAATTGGGAATTTCTCCATTGCGAGACTAATAAAGGTTTTCTTATCTTATATTATGACCTCTGTGAAACACCTTGTAATGGCCTATAATTTTTCTATCTATGGTTAAAAGGCCTGATTCAAGGCACTATAAACACAGACGTTTCAGTCAACCCAAGTGTAAAAAGCCAACACGCACTCACAAACACATCCATTGTAAATTGATGTCAGTCCACCCATCCATCCAGCCATCCATCCAGCCATACATCCATCTTCTCTTGGTTATCCCAATGCATGTCATGGTCGCAGCAGTTTAAGCAGGGAACCTCCCAGCGGGTGTGCCCTCCAGCAACCGCTCCAAAGAGGGTGGGTACCCCAAACTGCTGTTTGATGCACAAACAAGACTCGCTCCCCCACCCAAAGGCGGAAGGAGGCTAACTGCTCGTCAACTAGGGTTAACTCCAATGAACAGAAACGGAGCCATTAAAAATGGCCACACCTGTTTTGTGCCTCTCATCAGAGGCGACTTAAGAGTCATCTGAAGGGGACTGATACCAGAACCCATGCCATAAGTTGAGATGAGGCCAACTATATTTTGTGGGAACCACTTGTAAGGGGGACCAATGCTACCACTTCAGGCTGCCCACAATCGGGCTCCATGGGCGCAGTGACCCATATTCGGGCCGAATATTTCAGACCACGACAGAGCTCCCGACTGTTCCTAAATGGTGGCATTTCGCCCCTAAAATTTGAGACAGTGTAAGCATATTTTTCATCTACTTGCGCATTAGAAATTTGCTGATTTTTAACAATTTGTCTCAAATATATTTTATTGCTGACAAACTCCTGCGCCACATGTCAGGCCATGTATCAGTAATACAGTAAAAATCCATGGAACTGTGAACATTTACACCAGTGCGCGTCCCTAAAATTTCATTTTAGGAACTATTGTGCTCCTAGTAAAAAAGTTAGTCTGGAGCCCTGCAATAAAGCATTGTGACAATGTAGAAAAACCATTAAAGGTACATGTTGTTTTATCGAAGGAAGGATGAATAGCTTAAACGTCAAGATTGTAATAGCTTTTGAGGACTTCACAATAGACTACAAGAGCCACATTATGAAACCACCCCCTAACTGCACTAAACACAACCAGCTTTCCACCATGCCAGTCATTGTTTGTCATCAGCCTTTCACTGATGATTTGTGGAAGGTGAATGAAGCATGCAGACAAAAGCTTGTCAAGGCAAGGTGAGGCTGGCTGAACACACAACAAAGGACTCAACGTGATGTCATTCCGGAAATCTTCACTGGCATCTGTCAGGTCACGTTACCAAATACTCATGACATTGGCCTCTGTCTATATCGACAGATGAGAGTGGTGAATAACATTTAGTACTTACCGTTCTGTCGACTAGCCCTAAAAATATTCCTGATTGGATTTGAGCCTCCTCCTATTTTCCTCCCTTTCCCCTTTCCTTTTGATGTCTTCCTCCTTCTTCCTTCCTCTTCTCACCACCACAAGATGCTGCCTGGACCTGTGCTCGTTGTCATGGTGACCAAACTGGGGTGTGGGGGGGGGGTGATAAACACGTGACTGGATATCCCTGTAAGCTGATTGGTCACATGCAAAGAGTGCATTGAGGCAAGAAGTGGACGGGGGTGATGATGTCACACACCCACCAGTTCACATATGGGAGGGATCCTCCTTGGTCTGCATGAAAGAACACAGACACAATAGGTGTTTTTGTTGTTGTTTTTTTGTTTATTTTTTCAGGGCGGAGTTGCTTTTGAAAACTCAAATAGAGCTACTGGATGGTCAGGGATAATTCCATTTGACTGACTTCGTGGCATGCTGGCTGCTCTGAGTCACTTCTAATAGCTCATCTCACATGTCATGTTTGCTAAAATACAATCTACTTATAGCTCTCAGCTCATGAATCTCTCCACACTGCCATGACCCAAAGGGAGAAACAACCTGACTGCTACAAAACCTATACGTGAGCATCCTTGTTATGGTAATCTATAATCTGGCCAACCACAGTTTAGTCATCATCCACAGGGGTGGCAGGGAACTATTTATAGTGCTGTACAAACTACCGGTATGCATTTTTCACTGCTTTTCCTCTTTGGTACAGTAAAAATTATTATATCCTCCTGACTACCAGTAGTTCAAATTTGTCCTCTGTAGAGGACATTTGTGAACATAAATATCTCCCACCCAGTGCCTCCAATCGCATTAACTCATTTTGTTACTCTAAAGAGGACATTCAGTGCTTTCCAATGATACCAAATTTGTAGGGGTTAGAAAAAGTGAAAAAGAAAATGGCTTCCCTCAGTGCAAGCACTTTTTATGGGAAGAGGAAAAGTAATACTTTTTATCAAACACATTTTGTCTTGAAATGCTGTTGGCATTTTAATTATAAGACTCTTATGAACACGTTCAAGTGTTGTTTGAGTTGTTTTAAGTGTATTTGAGCCTGTTTAAAAAATGTAGTGGGATTTCAAAAATTTCTTTTGGAGTAGTCCAATTACTTCACATAGATTGGGGAATTTCAAAATAAATGTGATTTATTGACATTTTTTTTCCTGGTAGTCAGGAGGATATAATATATGTAATATAATATAATATAATATAATATAATATAATATAATATAATATAATATAATATAATATAATATAATATAATATAATATAATATAATACAGTATACACTATTGGTTTGTTCAAGTAACAATGTTTACATTCTAATATTTTTGATTGTTGAGTTATGTGTTCTTCTTTTACTAAATTACAGGATATGACACCAAATCTCAGTCTTGATCAGCAATGTTGTAGTTGTATTAATTTACCAATATGTTTGATGGTATTGAAGCACAGTTTGCAGTGGTGTATAACAGATCATTTTAGTGCAAATTCCTGGTTTGTTTGCAGGATTTAGCAAAAACAATGTCATGAATTTCCACAAAACTTTGTTACAGGATCACGACACTGGCCAAGGATCACGCAATTTTTTTCGTTTGCGGCATTGATGGTAATCAGAGATTAATTCAAAACACATTTATTGTGCTTTTTTTTCACAGTGGTCTACAACTGCACTGCATCATACTGTGTTGGAGAGAATGCAGATGAATGCATGGAATGCAGAAGCAAGAATGGCAGCAATAATAGCAGCGCTCTGAGAGTGAGTGAACAAAAATGGTCTCCCCACACTGCTATAAATGTCTTCTGAACAGACAAGTGTAGCATTTTCCAGTCACATTCCCAGTAAATAAATGTGTAATCATGGCCTAAATTTATTTTAGTCTCGGATAGTCGAGTTGTGTTTATGTGTGTACAATAAGTCTTGTTCTGTCTTGTTAATGTCTGGTCCCTGATATTGTATTACATTCAAGTTCTAAACTTTAAGTCACAGGTGTCGAAGTCAAGGCCCGGGGGCCAGATCTGACCCGCCACATCATTTTATGTGGCCAACCACCATGATGCTCGCTAAAGTTTGAACCAAAATTTCAAATTGTCACATGTAATCCATAATAACGTGGAGATATTGCAGGCATCTTCCTGTTTCCAAACACCTTATTACATTAACGTAAACAAAGTCATGATTCTTGACTTCTGATTTCAAAACTAGGTATCCATCAGTTTGTTGTGTGCTGTGTATGAAATATGTGGAGGTGATTAAACATTGATATGGTTTCACAAAATTCACAGTCATCACGGCCCTCCAAGGGAAACCGTAACTACAATGTGGCCAGTGACAAAAAAGAGTTTGACACCCCTGGTTTAAGTTAATGAAATCAAGATATTGGATTAATTCCCAAATGGGTTTGTTTAAAATAATAGCCTTTAATCAAACACTTCATCATTTTTGATCAACTCAATCAGCTGTTTCAAGGTTCTACCAATAACTATTGTACAATCATAGCTCAAGCCAGTGCTATAAATTATGCAACCATATGATTCTATTGCTGTGACTGAGTACTGGTACTTACATCAATAAAACATACACTGGCCTCTCAAATGCTATGTTGTCATAAAAACCTCAGCTTCGTTTAATTCAGTTATGTTGGCATGAATAATAAAACATCTTATTACTTGTTTGCTGGACTAACCAGCAGTTTTAGAGATACAAAGGTTACACCTATTTATTTTTTTATAGTCTTTAATGTCCTTTCATCGAACGAGCAGGATAATTTGGGCTGGAAATCCCCAGCATGTCTTTCCCCCCCCCCCCCCCCAAGCTATTGTAGTTGGTCCAAAGATGAGACAGATGGATTTCTCATTATTATTTGACATGCAAATTTCAATGCCATTCTCCTTTATTTGAATATGGAAATCATCTTTGCTCTGATTGGCTGAATGCTCTATCTTGGTTATCTGTGGTAAATTACCATCATAGTAGATGAGGTGGGGGAGGATGAATTTGTGAATTTTAATTGCATTGGAAAAGTTACCCCTGGGATAACTGATTTTAGTGCAGGCACAAGTCTTGACACAACTCTTCAGGAATTTGTTTGATCGTCACTCACGGTCGTGAACGAAGCGGGGTGGAAGGTGGCCCAACGCTCTGCTTCACAGTGTAGCTCATTGATCTCTCTGGCCAACTTTACACGATCCACCGATGGAGGTCTGCCAGCAGTTCTTTTCAACGTAATTTATGCGTGTCTACCTACCGCCGGACTCGAGCAAATCCATTTCTTCTTCCGCCACGTAAAGCACCGTCAGAGCGCCCCTCACACACTCCATTTAGAGCAGGGAGGCCCCAACTTTTTGGACCAAAGATCGACTTTTCGATCAACCAACCTCCCGCGATGGATCCGTTACCGTGCACGCGCACGCACATACACATGCACTTCGCGATGAGCAACAGCCTGACACAGAGGCATGCGACACATTTTTGCAGCGATCGTAGCTCACACGTACCGTTTTAAAGTGCTTCCCTCGGCGCTCGAGATTCCTATTTTTTGCCCGTGCCCTCAGTGAATTGTAGACGAATGAGAATAATGATAAAAGATATAGTGTAACAGCTCTGATCACAAGCTGCAATTGCAGGCTGCTGAGCGCTAACAACTTCCGGTGACGCAGGTCACGCGCCACTGTAGGTCAAAGATTTACCTGCTTTATTTTATCATACTTTTTGTGAAAATGAGACTGATAGGATGATTAGGATGCAGTGTACATTAACACAAAAAATATATTACTAACATGCACAAATACACACAAACGGTTGTTTGTTTTTTTTTTCTCTTACTCACCCCTCGCGATCGACTTGGGACCAGTCCGCGATCTACCGGTCGATCGCGATCGACATAATGGGCACCCCTGATTTAGAGGGAATGAGAGGAGCCGCTTTGATTTCTGGTGAATCAAGTCGGCGGTATTCATGGAGTCAATGGCACAAACCAGTCCTTTTTTTGTCTATTTTTTTTTTTTTAATAAATAGGCGCGGTCAGATTTGCACGTATCAAGAAAATAGTGTTTTGCATCACTCCATCATGATTAAGTCATGCTTGTGTGTAGAATCTGTGGTTAAGGTCAGTTTCTTTACGTTGCACTTTTGTACAATAAACATCTTGCACACGGAAAAAAGGGTGTGGATTTGGTCAAGGACTCAAGGGGGCAGAGGGAGTAGTGGAGTGAGGCTATATTCAAATGTCAACTGCCATTAACCTACCCTAATCCACAAATTAATTCAGTGAAGTCTTAGTTATGAAAACAGGTCAAATTACACTGCATTGACAAGGTCGACTCAGCGTTTCTGCACACGCCACACTTAGTGATGCACTGACACACTGAAGGTCACATCGAGAAGACAGGCTTTTTACTTCCATCAGGCGCCACAAACTTTAGGATGTGATGGATGAGTGCAGTGGTGTTCTTAAGTGATCTCATCATGTTAGTGGTTGGCCGTCATTAGCTTTTATGGGCCAGTGGAGAGACAAAGTGCACTGCAGGACAGCAACAGCATCAACTCTGGCATCAATTTGCATGACTGCACCAAAAACATTGACTCGCCATACTAATACATTATTCTCATCCAAAAGCCATATCAAAATGGCTGCCCGGACAAAACTAACAATGCTTGGTTTTGACTGGCTCATGCACAATAGCCCAAACTCCGGTCGTGGAAGGGAGTATTTTGTGACTGTTCAAATGAACACTGTAGGCCTTATTTTCCTAGACAGAGACGTGCCCTCGACATAAAAAGTGGCACATTTTCATTTTCGTGCTGGGGCAAGTCTAGTTTACCGTTTTTTAAGAATTTGCCAGACCTCGGTGGGCCGAGGACATTTTTCTTTTATACATCCTTGCCACACCTGACAATTTAATGACTGAAAATTTTAGATGAGCTGAAACCAGGTCCAAGTTGTGGTGCGGGTGATGTAACCCGATGTTGATGAATTTAATCCTAGAGCAAGTAGGCAGATTCTGTGCGCTGCTGATATACATGGTGGATGTCAACATATTTCATAAATAAATAAACAAATAAAATACACCAGCATGCATCGAGCCCCCTGAATCATTGTAGAAATCATTTTATTGAATGAATTATTATTATCACGATGAATATCTTTAACCCTTTTTGCGACAGCGGTTACTACAGTATGTTATCAGGTTCCAGGGTGCATGAAAGGTTGAAGATGTTTTTAAAAGCACCCCATACGGTTCCACAAGTGTGTGTGTCTGTGCGTGTGGATTGTGGGGTTGGGGGCTGGGGTGGGGGCAGAAAAAGGTCCACCCAATTTGCACCGGAATAGAATGCACTTTGTTGCTAGACTTGCGCTGGGCACGAAAATAAGGCCCTATACCTCTGTGTTTATAAAACGCATCAATTTCTTTTACATATCGGTATACAAATGCTTGAGCTCACAGCTGTCAAACTCCAGACCTTGAGGTACGCAAACCTGCATGTTTTAGATGTTTTCCTCTTCCAACACACCTGATTCAAATGATCAGTGTTGCTATTAGGCTTCTCAGAGCTTGATGATGATCTGATCATTTGAATCAGGTGTCTTGGAGGGGGGAAACATCTAAAACATGCAGGATAGCGGCCCTAGAGGACCAGAGTTGAACACCTGTGCAGTTTAACTAGTACGGAACTTCATGTTGTGGCCACTAATTTCTTATAAATATTTAAGCATACTACAGACATTGCAGAAAAAAAATCCCACCACAGCCATAACAACATATATCCTGGTAAAAAGGCACAATAAACAGATTAATCAACACACAAGCAGGACGGATTTTGAAGACTTTTTAAAAAGGAGTACGAAATGTCTCCATCCAATCAAGTCACCTTAAAAAGGCTCTTCCCGGAAAAACAAAGTGATACTTTATAAAACACAAATCCAGCCAGTGCTGTAAGGTAAGTGTTTAATTTCCTACAGAATGACAAGCACTAACCCTATGCAAACCGCAACCAAATCAGGGATAGTGGAGTGCTCCAGAAATGCTTTAGAAGAGTCCAGAGCATTGGCAGTGTAGGGAATATAAAATTAGTCGACAGAAGTCACTTTGTGTCCACCAAAAGAGGCCATGATAGGGAGAGCAGACATAAGAGCAAAGTCTATTAAAATGGAAAAGATAAACCGCTGTCCAGTTTTATTGTATTTGCTTGGTTTGTCATTGGCTTTCGTTTGAGTGTAGTGTCCACATGTGATATATGGAAATCATTTCTGAAGTGTGGGTGTGGTAACTGTGTAACATCACATCTGATGAAGACATTGTTCTCAATAGGGATGCATCGGAAAGTCATCCAGCAAAAATTTGGGGCAGAAAATGGCCCAAACGTACATTTTCATTTTCATTTTCATTCTGAAAGACCCATCGAAGCAAGATGGCCCAAACATTTATCTTATTATTATAGACTGTGTGGACTGAAACAGTAACTGTGGTCAGGGTGCGGCCACACCGAAGTTCCATTTTCTGCATCCTTTAATTATTTCAGTTATTGAGTTATTGAACAGGAATGAGTAGAGGCCGCAGGATGTGCACCGCTGCAACAGGAACGGGTAGAGGCAACAGGTCGTGAGCCGTCAGAATAGGAAGGAGTGAAGGAAAGAGAACCCTTCTGGTGTGTCAGAGTCTCTATTGGGCTTCCGTCAATGGCACTTATTGGTCGTGGCGAGTCCGGAGACTGGCTCCTGTGGTTCGACCGGGATTCTGTCTCTGACTTGGACTCCCACAAGGAATTGGCCCATTTCTCTGTTCTTCCTCAAAGCAAGTTGATAACACAGGCCAACTGAGTGCAATCGTCCAAATAGGTTGCTGTTCGAAGACAAAGGAGCAGTTCAGCAGGAATCAGCCCATCTCCCTGGAATAATGTTCGGGTGACGGAATGTTTGGTCCCCAGTAAAAAGGCGAACCAGTAGCCAGTGAGACCATCACACTGATTGGAAGTGAAGAGATGGGTTGGAGCAAGTGGTGACGTCTGCAGGAAAGCGCATGGTTATTGGCCGAATGACCATCGTGTTAACCGTGGTGGAAAGGTTCTGAATAGATTCCATAACCTCCTCCAAGAGTTTCTCATGTCTGATGAGCAGTGTTCCCTGACCGTGGAATGCTTGGGAAATTGTGTCTGAGTCTGCTGGGTCCATGTGGTGAGAACATATTGTCACATGCGGAGCAGAATGGGGACCTTTGATGGAGACAGGGCACGGAAGTGGAAGAATAAAAGTCTTTTTCTACAAAAATACAAAGTAACAACAGAGAGTGGGGCTGGGTGCATGCAAGAAAGCTTGACAATCTAACCATATGTCACTGATCCCATTTAGTTTAACTACTGAGAAACATCAGGCCATGCCCAATCTTGTATGAGAAATAAAGGTGACAACATAATATCCATAGTAACTGCATAGCAACTGATAACATTCAGTCATAACCAGTCACAACACTGGCCATAAGAAAAAAAAAAGCCTCAGGTCATAATCTCTTATTTAACCCCTCATATAGATATTACATGCATAAAAATAACATGGCCCAAGTAATAACATTTAAAGCAAGTACCCTGTGTGCTCAGTTCAAAATCCCTGTGTCATTTGTGGCCGGTAGCTGGCCAGTCGTGCTATCATCGCAGGGCGCTGCCTTGGAGCTTGGGGTAGCTTGGGTGACTTAGAAGAGAAAGACAGGAGTGGGGGGTTGAAAGATCCAGCCAAAGCTCGCGGTGTGTCATGGTTGCCCATGAAACGAGTGGAGGTCAGCATTGGGGAAAAGGGGCCAAAATTGGCGAGAAGTCTTCCTGGCTGCCAAGAACTCCCTCTCTGATGGCTGTGTAAGCTTGCGCATTACTTGGAAAGAAAAAGAGAGCTCACACTTAGTAGCTTATGTGTGTATCCTATCCGCCGCTGAATGGTTCGGAAAATCGGTCAGTCAATGAGCGACACAGATCTTGCAATTTCAGTGATGGTGGAAGTGACGCTGTTTATGTTTCACTGCGTTCGCGTTTGACCGACACACATGGGGCAAAAACTGAGGCAAATCTTCAAGTCACGTGCCATTCTCTCAGGCACAGCTATCCGCTCTTGGTGGCGCTGACAAAACACACAACTATCATGTGCAGCTATTTAAATATTGTGACGTGATCTCTGGCTGGCACAAAGAGCTCTTGTAATGAACGGGAGGGCCACAAAGACAGTGAAAGCTCATCTTGTACACACACATGCTGGTCTTGCTGCATTTGTTAGTCTCGCAATGTTACATAATACCGTGGATCTTTTGTGATGTTTGAATTGGATAAAGGAAAAAGAAATACCAAACATACAAAAAGGCTTGTAAAATCGCATACCTTCCCACTTTTAGGTGAAACAAACATAAATGTTTGAACTGATTTCCGGATTACATCAAAATCATATGAAAAGTGAATACTGTATACAAATTCTTTATATTACGAGAGAACAAGGTCGGCCCGGTGTTCGAGTGGTTAGCACGTTGACCTCACAGTGCAGAGGTACCGGGTTTGATCCCAGCTCCCTCCCAGTGAGGATAAAGCGGATCGGAAAATGGATGGATGGATGGATGAACAAATCTGAATTTATCCAGCTTTGGCCTGATTTTTATGTTGTTGAAAATGTGTTGAGGTCCTTCATCACACTCATCACAATCAGTGAGTACGATTAATTATGAAAAAGAAACACACATGGCTTCTTGTACTTCAGTTCCAAAACTGTAATGGAAATGTAATACGCCACACAATGCACTCTGAGAACTGAGTTGCTATAGTTTTGTCCAAATTGTACCATAAAATTACATTTTCAGACGGCTTTAGTGTTACATTAGTTTCTCACTTAACAGATATTCAATGTCTTTAATACATTAAAATGACAATTTTGATTTTACAGACTTTTTTTTTTTACACTTACTATTTTTTCCCCCTATGGAGGCTGTATCAGAGCATTATAAAATGGGTTTCACATCACATGCTGGAGACTGTGTTTGGAACCATACCTAGACCACATTTTGCATGAAGTCTTGCATGACCAAGTGCAATTGGGCTGCAGAGTAGATTGTTTGCTATTCACACACCTTACTGAGCTACCACCAAGGAGGGTAATAAACTTGAGTTTGACAATAATGACCTAAACGGTGTTAGAGTGAATACTAGGACTAACAGGGCAAAGGTGAGCAAGACACAAGGAGGATAATGGTAAATGTGCTGTACTTGTACGGCGCTTTTCTATCATTGGTACTCAAAACACTTCACACCTTATTTATCCCCTGATGACGCAACATCAGGACCCACTGGCAGTTTCAATATCTTGCTCAAGGTCACTTCAACATGGTGCCAATGGCTGGGGAACAAACCCTCAACCTCAAGGTGGAGACAGATCCACTCTACCACTGAGCCATGCTAACCTCAAAGGCGCTGTTGGATGACATGGGGAGCATGGCAGTCACAGGGTGATCACATTCATATTCAGACTTTTTTTTTTGTGCACAGGGACACAAGTATCTGGAAGACTAAGATGTGAAGCAAACAGGCACGCAGGTTACAGTATGTGTGCAATGGGAGTCAACCATGTTTAGTACGAATATAAAGCTATTATACATTTTTGTGTCACTGACGAGGTAGTGGTACACTCGCCGGTCTTGTGTGTGGGCAGCGTGGGATCGGTTCCCACTCAGTGACAATGTGAATGATCGTTTGTCTCTAGATGTGCCCTGCGACTGACTGGCGACCAGTTCAGGGTGTAGTCTGCCTTCTGCATGAAGTCAGCTGGGACAGGCTCCAGCAGCTCCCACAACACTATTCAAGATAAATTGTGTTGAAAATGAATGAATGGATCATCCATTCATTCATTCATTCATTTTCCGAGCCGCTTTATCCTCACCAGAGTCGCGGGGGGTGCTGCAGCCTATCCCAGCTGTCTTCGGGCAGTAGGCGGGGGACACCCTGAACCGGTCAGCCAATCGCAGGCCACACAGAAACGAACAACCATTCGCGCTCACACTCACAACTAGGGACAATTTGGAGCATTCAATCAGCCTGCCATGCATGTTTTTGCAATGTGGGAGGAAACCGGAGGACCCGGAGAAAACCCACGCAAGCACGGGGAGAACATGCAAACTCCACACAGGAAGTCCGGAGCTGGAATTGAACCTGGTACCTCTGCACTGTGAAGTGGACGTGCAAACCACTCGACTACCGGGCCGCCTGGATGATATATCTTTGCTGAAAACCTTGCGTTTGAATTACAGAATGCGTCATCTTGAATGGAAACAACATAACACATTGTTATGAAACCATTTAAATTATCACGCACTGTTGAATAAGAAACAGACCAACCAAGAATGCAGCAATTCTCTGACAGTAGTAGACGAGAAAATCACGTCAGGGTGAAGCTATTTTAGTTATTCCAGTTTAGAAGAATGATGTCAGTGAAGTGAAGAGGCCTTTTATGGTGTGTGTCATGTCTGCTTTGCTTCTTTTCCTGATGAGCTCCTGAAGCACTGAGGTTATGAAGCAATTCTTGGATGTACAGCACCTAATGCTAAATTGATTCTATCCAGGTTTTTATAATAATCAAGGACCACTAAAGCGCTGTGAAAATGTTTCCGATGTGGAAACCTCAACTGACCCATAGGTTTAAACAGATTGGCCGCTGGGTTTCTTTTCTGCATAATAGTTAGCAGGCTCGTTCATGCGAAATGCCATTTGGATTGTGTTCTCTCTCTTTCCTTCGTAGAGTGATCTGGTTTCCTCCCATCCTCCAAAGACATATTTTTTGCTTTAGTAATGTCCTCAAATACATGAACTGCTCTTCTTTAATGCCGCACATCGGCCTCTTGTATGTGGATAAAAATTTGATATGTATGCGTGCAGGAGCGAGTGCTTGGAATGGAGAATATACAGGCAATCGTATTTGAATCTGCAACATGCTGAGCAGTGTGAATGTAGCCATAGTTA
>CAAKHF010011095.1:0-17925 GCA_901007745.1 Hippocampus kuda
CCCAATGGTTTGTTTGTCTCTGTGTGCCCTGCGATTGGCTGGCACACAGAGACAAACAAACCATTGGGACAATTTAGAGAGTTCAATTTTTCTGCCATGCATGTTTTTGGAATGTGGAAGGAAACCAAAGTACCCGGAGAAAACCCGCGCAGGCACGGGAAGAACAAGCAAAGTACACACAGGAAGGCCATAGCCACAATCGAACCCTGCACCTCTGCACTGTGAGGCCGACGCGCTAACCAGTCGACCACCGGGAGGCAAAGGAACCATGTAGTAATATGAAAGAGTTCATTTATCTACTTCAATTACTCAATTTACTAAACAATTGACTTGGAGTCTTTATCTACACCAACTTCACAGTAGTGAAGTACCGTATGCTGAAAAGAGAATTCATTAAATTAGATTACAACAATAATCCAAACTAAACTGTGACTTTGTCTGTCTCTTCAACCTTCATGAAAAAAATGCTATTTCGTGGACTTCACTTCTTCACCACTGAACATATTTAGACACGATATAAATAGATCATGAAAATATACATATATCTATTTAAAATAATGCCAACCTACCAGGCTAATATGGTTTTGGAATTTTTATTACAGATACAGGTCACTTTGATGGCGTCTTGAGCTGTGTTTTTTTTAAATGGAGTTACAGTAGTATTAATTTGTTTTTGTTTTTTTAATTGTTGTTTTAGTTCCACCAAAAATAGCTTAGTTTTAGTTTAGTTTTTGTTACTTTTAGTTTCCCTTTTTTAAAATTGTGTATTACTTGTTAAATGTGTATTAATTGTGCAAGATCAGAAAAACACCATGGTTAAGTATTGTGTAATAGAAATAAAACCAAAAAAATATCCATTCATCCACAAATCAAATACAGGTCTCATATCACAGTCTTAAGATACTGAATTTCAAAGTGCAGTGTGGAATACAACTTCAAAAGTTAGTCTTTTTTGCTCAATTGTCAGTTTCTGAAATATATTTGAATTCCTGTTGAGAAGTACTAAACCTGGTTGTACAGTGTACTGCAATATTTTTTAAATACTGTACTGCAGATATTTTTGTCAGATGTGAACCAAAAACAGGAAAGCACTTCTTACCTCGCAGTGCATATGAGTATGGCAAAAATCAGTGGAGCCCGTCTTGAATTTGTTTTACTGTTTATTATATATGTTCAATTGATCCATGTACAGAACTTTGTATGCAGCGATGGCTGTTTGAAAGTGCTCTATAAATACAGTTGACTTGACTTGAAGCCAAGTCAAACATAAAACACATTGGCGGGGAGTGACATTATCTGATGACGATTTTTTTTCTTTCCTGGCTACTGCGAGATGATATTAACAGAACTATGACTCCCATATGACTGAACGTTCTCTTTCCGGCTAATAGCGAAATAAATACGTTTAAAATCAACCCCAAAGGATCATGTGTTAAATTAATTGCCAAAGATGAAAATGAAGGACATTTTCGCTGTAATCATAGTACGTATGTAGTACATTATGTAGTACATACATAGTACGATTTGTAAACGTAAAATGTAGTTTAAGTTAGTTTTTGTTTAAATGCATTTTAATTTTTATTTTATTTTGTTAACGAAAATGTTAACAAAATAGAAGGTTGAGCAAGGTTCTTGGAAGTATAACAAGAAACATCACACCTGTATGAAGGTCTTCTGGACAGGATCTCTCTCCTCTTCTGAGAATCGGTGACACTGTCAACAGACTCCTGAGAGTCTTCACTCTCGGCAACTGTTGAAATCTTTGCAGGAACACATCAAATTCTCCTTACATTTCAACTGTTTACTGTGTTTTGATGAGATAAGCAGCAGGTATTGGGTGCACACCTGAACTGCTTGGACCTGAGGGGGCTGGATAACAGAGGGCTGGGCCGCTTGGATCACCCCGTGTACTTGGACGGTTTGGCCGTTGGGCAGCTGCACCAAGGCCACTGTGGGACTGCTGGATGACACCTGGCTCGACGCGATGGAGGCCTACGACCAGGACAAACCACCCAGTGAGACACGTTATGCTCAATAGCAGATTAGACATTTTCAAGTATAGGTGGTGATATGATGACGTTACCTGTGACAGGCCAATCTCGGACTCTTGCTTCACACCCGTTTCACCACTTTGCTGTGTATCGGCACAAGCTTCCATTGTCATTTAAAATCTGCACAGTGAAAGAGAAATCTTTGAATATATGTGCATTAGCATTAAATTAAAGTTTTAATGTGCACAGTTGACACAGTTGACTGAGATGCTTTGCCTCAGCAACTTCTAAGAAAGGGGTCACTAATGTAGTGATGATCTCATGAGTAGCCCGCGGACCTGTTCTAAAATAGTTTACCATTGAGGTGGCATTGTGATTTTTGGAATATTGTAAATGTGATCATTTTAAAGTGTATGAAGAGATTTATAAAAGAAATAAAGTGGTGCACAGGGATATTTATCTGTTTCTTAAAGGGCAAGTCAAGTCAAACATGTTCTATCCGCCCCCACTATTCTAAACATGGCATTTTCTGATTAATTATGTTTTTGTGTAATCGAAGAAAGGGTTCCGTCAGTCGTCATCTGTACCTGTGGGTAAAAAACAAAAAACACACAGGTACAGATGACGACTGACGGAACCCTTTCTTCGATGGAACTTTCCTGTACGACTGAGAGCCTCCACAAGCGTTTTCGTGTAATATGAATTAAGCAGCAAAATGCACCTATAATGATTGTGAGAAATCATTAACATGATCAGCGTTTTCACTTAAATGTTAAATCATTAACTTTTAACAATAACGACATGAAAAGTGATTTGAACACATTTGGTATTTCAGAAACGTTTTATCAAACTGGTAGGTAGCTCTTAGCGTGAATTAGCTCTAAAAAAGGAGCTCTTAGTTTGAAACAGGTTGGTGACCCCTTTTGAAAGGCATCCCGAAGGAGGGTGTGGCTTTCTTAACACGTTTGATCAAAGTAAAAAACGTAACAATAAAACAGTCGTGATGAGCCGACAAGTACTTCAATCGTTGTCTTGATTGATCTAATTTCTTCTGTGCAGAAATGCTGCAAGTAGCTTGTCGCTGGCCACCGTGACCAACATTGCTTGGTTAGCATGCTAACAAGCTAATAGGAAGGTATACACTTTAATTCCGCATTAAAGAAGAGAGTTTAGTTTCCTCCGCATTCCCCCTATGAGTCGGTAGTGTTCAGATTAAACTGCGTCTCGGTTGATTAATCAAATGTGCCTTAATGTCATTTCGACTGCAAAGTTGCAGCCAGTAAGAATTTGCGAGGGAAAATTTTATAACTGTACCACAGTTTATTTGCTTCGTGTTTATTTCAAACAATGTATTTGCTAAAATGTATCAAACTGCTTCTGTGACTTAGTCCAGCGGCGTTAGGAATTTTGTCTTTTTGTCTCTTTCTTTTTTTAATGTAGCCCAGTGTCCATCTAAATCTGATTTTTTCCGAACATTGCAGCCACTGACTCATTTTAGTGAGCCTCTGCAACGCCGCCGCCATGATTTCTTTGTTGGCGTTGTGCGGCTACAAACCGCAAATAAACGTTGCGGGCAGCCATCTAACTGTCTAGCAAAGATCGGATGCGTATCCTCTTACCAACACAGACTCGCTTCGTCACTCCCGGGTCTACGGAGCTCCACTTTTATTCAGACCGACACGTAAGAGATCGCGTCAGGCTACACCTCCGTCGCGTCACCGAGAACAACAACACCGAGAGGAGGACGAGGGCTACGACGACAGCGAGAATCGGCAAGGAACAAGCGGATGTCCGGAAAGGGCCGAAGAAGGCCGAGTAGCCGAGAACCCGCGAGTATGGCCGAAAGATTCTTCCTCTTCTACTAAAAAGGTTGGCATTCAAGCATTTGGTTGCGGCAGCGTCACCCGTGGTTCCGACACGCGTCTTGCAAACACTTTTTAACCCGTATCTTGAAACCCTAACCCGTGTTAAAAAGCCAACTATGAAAAATGTATAGGGGCAGCCTGTTCTGAGCTTCCCCAAAGTGATGGCCCGAAATCCCAGCCGGTTGCCCATTCCACAAACAGTATTCCGTGCTGTGGATGAACCCCGTGCCCCTGTGGCAAATGTCTGGGGCCACATCACATCTCTTTCCCTCCTTAAAAAGTATATTACAGTAAATGAATATGTAAACCACCGTAACGTCTTAAATCTTTTCAGTAGTAAGACTACTTATAGGATTATTTTTTTAACTGGACCAAATGGTTCAAACAAAATTTATCGCTCATAAAAGTTAAGTAAAAATGGCTCCGACGTTTGAAAACAGTTTACATGCAAATATATGGGGACTGAAGAACAACATTTTAAACTGAACCTTATATAGTTTTATTCATTTGCAAACCACTAGAGGGAGCCTGTGTACCACGTGTGGTACCAAACTATAAGTAGTAAGTACTGTACTACAATTACCACTCGACGGAGTTTCCAGTTGTGTTCTTGTTAAATAACAATTTTGTCTGTTATTGACGCTTACTCCTTCGTAAGCAGCCATAGAAGAGGAAATTCCTACATGTCTTTATGTCAGCGCCGGATATGTTGCTCATGTCAGTTGAGCCAGCCATATATTTAGAATATATTCGATTCCATTCAGATGTCAAAGGACACCACTTGCTTCTGCTGATTGGATGTTATTTTATTGCCATTTAATGTAGTTACTGACCACATTTTTAAAAATGTCCATTCAGGTTTAACAGACAGGTTGGGCATGGACACAGTGAAGTCGTATTTAGCAACAGCAAATCTGCAATTGAAGGTTCCAGGATGAGTGCTACAGAAAAACGATAGGCATGTAATAATAAAATCAAAGCTATTTAAAAAATGTCACTGCAAACTGCCAAGGGGAATGTTGTATCTCAGAAGGATTGTGTTGTATACACTTTTTTTTAAATGTTACAATGCAATGAAATGTTAACTTTTTCCAAGGCAAAGTACTGTCATGAAAAATGTACACGACTTTGCCATGTCATTTACGAATTTTTATTTCAACCGAATAGTTCATAACAACAAACATTCTTCACGTTTTTACATGATTGCAAAACTTGTGAATGACAAAAAGAATTTGAAAATGCTGTGTTGAAATTAAAGCTTGTAAATAAATAAATGTCAGTTATTTGGGTGGCAGCAATATGTACACAGAAGGAATTTCTATCATAAGAGTCTATAGGAGACTATTAATTGGCTGACTTTTCTCTTTGGATAATTAAAAGCTGGAATAAGTGTCGTTAACAATGTTGACATGGGACATGCATGCAGCACGCTGGCTGACAAGGAATTCCAAATGAACAGCAAACCTGTTGTTCTCGTTCTTGCAAATTTCCCCATTTCCCATAGTTGTCAAGCCCCCCGTGAGCGCTCGTTCGCAGCAATGTGTCTTGTCATCCACATGATGGTATCAGAATTCTTTCCGTTTCTTTCTCCGTCCTGGTGAGCAGTCACCTGCCTTCTGTTTTTGCAACTATCAGGTTTCTCTCGCCTGAGCTGGACTGGTTGAAACAGCTGAGACGAGCGACTATCTTCTTTGCTTTCGGTCCAGTGGATTTCAGCCATGTGGTGCTTATTATGTACTATTTACAGCTCTTGCATTCGCAATACACTTGCCTCTCCCTGGTCATCAACCCAGGCCATAAAATGTTCTCATTATCTCTGTCATTCGGCATGTGGGGGATGCCGCAGCAAAGTGGGTTCTAAGCTATGGCAGCTGGTCAAAATCCTGCGGGGAAAATGAGACTTCAAACCAATTTATGACCATCATCTCTATGTGCGAGGTCAACACAGCAGCTCTTCAAGCCGCACCTGCAGATGTGAAACATACCTAGCGAGTGATTGAATATCCCAGCGGTGCAAACACTTCTGACCTAAACGCCGTCCTTTGCAATAAAACCTGCATGGCAGGATACGGCATCGACAAGGATTTCAAGTTTTGTACTTTTCCATTCAAAGTGAGACACAAAGTACGTGTCATAAATATTTGTCACACAGCTGCCTTTACATCCGTTGCCGTATGTGGCTGACTTGATTAGACATTGATTTCCCTTAATCAAGACCACCAGCTCTGTTCGCTGCGGCATACCAGGTTCGTCTGCATTCCTTCCTTAAATTGCCGATGCAGTTTGGTCAATATATAGTACTCTTGTGCTTCATGTTCTTTTTCTCATTCTTCCTATATTGGTTTTTGGCGGTTGGCAAACAACTAACCGGTGTGGAGCGTGGATCCTGATTTCAAGATTTTTCTCATCTTGGAAGAAACCAAAAAGGAAGCAGTGGTGGCACATTAGTAAACAATTTACAAGAAACCTGTGGACCAGAGTGTTTTCCATCCGTCCATCCCTTCTCTGCACCGCTTATTCTCACCATGCAGGGTCGCAGGTGTAGTGGAGCCTACACTACCTAAGCTGTCTATGGGCAAGAGGCAGGGTGAACCCTGAACTGGTCGCCACCCAATCACAGTTGCACAAGTTTCTTTTCTGAAAGTCTGGCACAAATTCATGTTTTTATTCCTGTCTGTCCTTGAGACTCAAACTTTGACAAAATCACAATGTCCATTAATTATTAATCTCTTCATCACATTTTCTGCATCACCATGGTCACTATGCCTTGTGATTAAATTAGATTCCTCTTGCTGATGCTGCAAGAGAAAATCTGATTTTCAAGGCTACCAGAGTGCTGCAGCAGGCTGTAAATCACGGCCCAAACAGCCTAGGCAATGATGTCAAAGACGCCCCCAAAAATGGTGTAGGAGGAGGATGGGAGTTTAATCTTAAACATGTAGCGACCTGACTCCAATCCATAGCCCTCTTCCCCTTTAAATTCAGCTGTCAAACCTCTTGGCTTAAAACAAGCTCCTGAAACCCCATCGACAGCATGCCCCTCTGACACGTTGTATCCCTTAGACCCACTTGCGGTTTCACCCATTTTCTCCTCCTACTTGTGTTTTTAATCACATGTTCCTATTGCAATAATGACTCCCATTCACTTAGCGGGCCGTTGCCAGCGCCTTCTCTCAACTCAATATTGAGTGTATTAATAACATGACGGATAATACATAATGTCAACATTTAAAACAGTCTTAAATCTTGTACCGTGGAAAATATCATACCGGCTCCCCAGGGGCATCGCTAGGTTTTATAGATAGTCGGGGCTTATCCGCCAAGAGATGTGCAGGATGTGAACAAATTCATCCCGTGAGCACATTTCACAAGCAGCTAATGAAGACTGATAATACTGTGAAAGGTTTCAAGTCAACAGATTAGAGCTGCAGTGTTATTTCAGTCCGTTTTTAATACAATATACAAACACAATAAATATGTTAGTATCTTTAATGCCCCCTCCACAAAAGAAAATATACATTGTTACAGTGTCTGCAAAACTGCGTGCAAAAAAATGTAGAGAAACATTTACCTTTATTAACATGTTAACATGTCATCAAAATAATATTAACAGCTGCAATCTGCAGCTACTGGGTGGAAGAGAATGCCATCGGTTTTTAAGGTTGACAAATCGGCTGATGACGTTGTTGTGACTGCGTGCATAGAGGTTAATGGAGGCTGACTTTGGCTCATACCATAATAACTGCTTGTATAGTCATAGAGATTGCATTTCGGCTGAAATGTGGTGAAATGGTTGAAGACAAATCTTACTCACTAAAGTTTAAATTCAATAAAAATAGTAATATTAAAGTGAGAGTCTTGAAAATATCTGCGACAGGCTAATGCGGTTTTATCTCTTGGTTCTCTCCACTTCATAATAATTGCTTTCCAAAATAAAGTTTCACATCATACAAGTCGTATGTGATGCATATTAGCTGGAATGTTTCATATTTCATATCCATATTGAGTTGCATGTGATCAAGACTGTCTGCATCACAAATTACTTTTTTCTGTGTAATCATTTAGACCAGGGTTCACCAATATGATGTCCACGGGCACCAGGTAGCCTTCAAGGACCACATGGGGGGGCTGTCCAAAAAATCAAAGACCGCTTATCCTCAGGAGGGTCGCGGACTTGCCGGAGCCTATCTCAGCTGTTTTCGGACAGTAGGCAGGGGACACTCTGAACTGGGTGCCAACTAATCACAGAAAACAACAGAATTAGGTGTATAGTTATTTACAATCATTTATTGTTTTCTGGCCACTTTATACTGAATATTTTTGATTTAAAAACAAACAAACATAAATGCAACAAAATTGCTTTGTGGGCAGGCTCAAGAACATTTTGGGGATGCTTCAGCATCACTAAAATAGGGCTAACGACGGCACTGCCTGACCCTCAATTGTGGCATTGATATAGGTTTAGACTCTAGAGTGTGGCTAAGGGGGAGATTTGACTCATTTTAATAACAATGACCTTATATGCATGCTTTTTATCACATATTGAATTATCAGTCTCACATACGAACACCTGGTTGGGGTTGCCATGGCTACAGGGCCACCACAGAAACAGGTTCTCAAGTCGTGAGACCTGAGCTGCCGCCACCATGCAGCAAAGCCAACCCAACAGGACGAGACTGTGCTGACCTGGACCTCTTGTTAATCTATGCTTGAGGCACCATGGTTTATTTGACGATTTCAATCAATCCGTCAGGGTGTCAACTCCTCCCACTTCTGCCTTTTTCAGTATTTCTGATCAAATTACTTCAAAATGGCGGGATGGCGTTAGACTGGTTAGCATGCGGCGTTACAGTGCAGAGGTGCAGGGTTCGATTGTGGGGAGTTTGCATGTTCTCCCCGTGCCTGCGTGGGTTTTCACCCACATTCCAAAAACATGCATGGCAGGTTAACGGAACACTGTGTGTGTGTGTGTGTGTGTGTGTGTGTGTGTGTGTGTGTGTGTGTGTGTGTGTGTGTGTGTGTGTGTGTGTGCGTGTGGGTGTGTGTGTGTGTGTGTGTGTGTGTGTGTGTGTGGGGGTGTGTGTGTGTCGCCTCTCTGACACACATTTGCAGATGTTTATGTGGTTATGTTGTTTTGATGTCCTCCAAATTTTTCGACTGCTTTTGGTTTGTTGGGGTGAAGTCGTGCATGGCTTTTGGCGTTGTGGACAAACAAGTCAGCTGTTAATCACCAGAACTCAAGTAGTGTGTGGGTTTTTGTCAGTTCCATGTTTGGACGTGTGTGTCCCTTGGCCTCCCCCAGCCCTCCATCTTCTGCTTGGTTTTATTTCCATCTGATGGAGTGCATGTGTGTATGGCCAAATTTAAAGTGTGAGAAAACATGTTATACTAATGCTAATAAATCATTGGTCCGGCATGTGGGAAAATCAAACATCGATTCTCGATATGAACTCTGTGGACGTTTTATTTCAAATATGTTTTTCCCAGCGGGTCGGCTTGGAAGAAGGTTTCGCCCAGAGGTTTGTATTCCACTGTAATGGCTAACAGATCCCTGTAGATGGTGGCGTTGCGTCACTTTGGATTTGAGTTAAACACAGCTTTTGAAGAGAAGATCAAGATTAGCCAGTGAATCTTGCCTTGTGTTGTCAATAATGAGCGATGGAAATCAATCCAAACTTGATTCATACAGCTCTTTTCATACAGAGATTGTAATTCAAAGTGCTTTCCAGATTAAAATGATTCCCGAAACGCACGGGAAGCCAATGCAGTGATGTAATGTGGGCCTGCCTGCTGGTCTTCATCATGTGCTACAGTTTATTTTGTTAAAGTTACAAACCTGAAATACTCTTTTTGGGAAGACCAGAGAGCAAGGCATTATAGTAGTCAATACATCCGGTAATAAAAGCACATATCAGTATCTGAAGAATGAGGTGGACTCTGGTGATATTCTTTAAGTGGTAAAAACCTATTTCAGTCAGCTCAGAGCCTTTAACCCATGCCCAGGTTTCTCACTGATGTGGTTGTCTTAAAAGACAGTAACTGTAATTAAGGTAAAAAGTTTCTCTCTCTGTGCCTCAAGACCGATGACTACAAACTTCACTTTTGTCCTCGTTAAGTTGGAGAAAGTTTTCTGCCATCCAGGATTTGACATCGAAAATGCAGTTAAAAGCCTCTGTGTCCAGTCTATGAAAATCGACTCTGTGTCTCCTGATGACATCACCGAGAGGGAGCAGGTTTAAAAAGCACGGGATCTAAAATCGAACCCTGGGGCACACCGCATGTGAAATGGCAACATGTTGGAAGTCTGACAAGTTTAGGCACCTCGCGCTCAAACAGCATGTACATGTATGGCGCAAACAGTGTTATGTGTTGCAGTAGGTCAGCTTTGAAAATGGCTGGCAGTGAAAAGCACATTCCTCGTTCATGTTTGCAGTGTGATTCCTTCTGTTATTTACCTGCTGAAGAATGTTCATGTGCTTGTAAAACACACGTACACACACACACACACACACACACAGACACGCCAGAGCTTTGAAAGGCCGGCTCACCTTGCCAATACATGGTTTTGCTCTTGCGAGCCGCAGGGGTTGGCGGCGCAACAAGCGCAGGTGTTTCCGAGGTAAAAGAACGGTCGCCCCGTTCTGCGAATCCTGCAGGGTTGATATCGTTTCGTGGCTGTTTTAGTTACACGGCCAAATTGTGAGGCACGCTGTGATTATGGATGTACAGCGTTAGGAGAAAATGGTCTAATTTTGTGTGGGCTTAATGTGTTCTGAGACTTTTACCTTCTTCACTTTCGTAGACATTGCAGTGAATGTAACGGTGTAACGTCACATTTTGTTTTTGTGCGCGCTCACAAGCGCTGGCCGCCGCAAGTGGACTGCAGCTGCTTTGAGGCGCGTGTTTTACACTTTCTTTTTTTTTTTTTTAATGCGGCGAGGTCGGGATTAGGTGAGCGTTAACGACAACGCCGATGTTACGTAAAATCACACATGCCAACACATAGTTGTGAAAGTGAGTCCTGTGGGGAGTTGAGAGTTGACAAGGTTAATAGGTGAAAACGATTCCGCTTCTCTCACACACACATGCACGCATTCAGGTCGAGTAGAGGTAATGATGACACTGTTGGCGCAATGTTCTCACACACGCGCGCGCACACACACACACGCACACATGCACACGTGGGCCCGGGTCAGGCTGAGGCTGAAGTTGAAGATTTGCTTTTCAGTTGGAGCCCAGAGAGTAATAAATAAAATGAACAGACCTTGTAGCGACACACTCACACACACAAAATCAGACAGTAGGTAACATAAGATGCGCCATTGCGCTCTAAATATAAGAAATGGGCCCATAAAGTTATATAAAACATTTTTGTGGCAATGATTTGACCACAAAGCAAGGACTGTGTATCACCAAATCAGACCGCAGCATAACTTGTCCTCAGCAGTATAAGCCCGCTGTCACTGTCTATAAAAAACAACTTGGAAGCGTTCGCGGTGGTAGCATTGCTAACATTAGCCTCCGTGTGAACAGGAATTGTTTGCATCGAATGGCGGGAAATTGCGCGTGCGTGCGTTTAGATGCAAATGCGGCAATAGACGACAAGTATTTTTTGCCGTAATTCAGGAACTCTTGCTTCTTGGACAAAAAAAAAAAAAAAAGTACCCAGAACCAAAAGTCCCATGAATCTATAGTGGGAGCACCATGGGAACTTTTCTGCCGATGAAAAGAAAATGGAACCAAAAGTCCGCAGAACTTGAGGTGAATATTCCGCTTCAGGCTGCTTTTGTCTGTGCCCAGATTTTATGAATATTTGCTTTGTGGCTAAAAACCAAAAGTTCCCCAAAATTTTCTTCGGAAATGTAGCTTTGTTACTTTTCTCTTGGTGTGTGGCAAAGAGTCATCAATTGATTTTTTTTTTTTTTTTTTTTGCGATGGTCCACTTCAATGGCGTTCATTAAATCAAGTGAAAGTTAGGATGTGTGTGTGTGGCTGTGTGTGCGTGTGTGTGTGTGTTTTAGGTGTTGTTGCAGGTCTCGGAGAAAGGCAGGTCACAAGTTCAGCACCCCGTGTGAAGTTATGGGAGACTTGCAGTGTGTGTGTTGTGGAAAGTGGGGGTGTGACAATGTGTAAAGGTGCGTTTCGGGTTACAGCTGGCGGCGGGGAAGGAAGGGCGGGGTGGAAGTTTGCTTGCACCGGGTGAGAGTTTTGGGGTTGCCGAGAGGCGACGGGGTGAGTCGAGTGTTAGCGGGGCAGGAGCCGCAGAGTCGAGTTTCGGGTCAAAAGGTGTCGAGAGGAAGCGGAGGAGAAGGTCGTGGCCAAGAAAGCGAGAAAGTGGAGCTCGTTGGGGGGGGGGGCGGTCTGTGCTTCGCGGCAATTTGCTTCTTTGTGCCTCACATGCAGTTTTAGGGACTGTCATCCGCGTACGACTACACAAGTGTCAATATCGTGGAAGTAAACAATACTAAATAACAATATTCAAAGTGAGTTGGTCTGACCTGACTTGCTCCACTCACTAGCGTCAACAATCAGTTGCCTAATTTAGATTAATAATATTCTGATTACTATCTGGGTTGTGAAATATGAGTTAAGGTGGAAATCCACCCGTTGGCCTCATTTTGCCACTTGGTGTCGACTGAAAATGGCATCAGTGTGCCTCAAGGACGTGGCTATCCCGAAGCCTAACCCGAAGCGAGACTTGCTAGCCAACATTGAGAATGATCTTTTTTTCGTCAGGGTTCTTTCAAGGTTGCCAAGACATTCGTCAACAGATTTAATGCTCACAAATAGTATTTCTTGTCGCCATCCAATTTTGGAGACGTTGACGCCAAGTGACGTCAGTGACATCAAGGGTTCCCCTTGACGGCAATTGCAGTTGGCGGCGTTCAAAGAGTTCAGGGGCGGGGCTTAGTGAGCGACATCAGGTTGGACGGTTAGCTTGCGTGTGAGCGTTCCGGCCTGAGTTGTGGCCGACAACATCTCCTTACGAGCGTCTTCATTTTGCTTGTCACTGCTCCAGCTCCTTATGGAAGTTTTTTTTTTTTTTTGGGGGGGGGGTGATGATCTGAAAAAGTCCAGAGCCGGGCGTCGAAAACAACGAGCCGACTTCTCTCTTTTCCCCCCTTCCCGTCAGCGCTCATCAAACAGTTTGCCCTCTGGAAGACCCTCGCACGAGCGTCCTCGAGCCCCTCAACTATTCCAGTAATGTGGAAGTGTTTATAAGCGCGCGTGTCTCCCAACATCCCGCAATATTATTGTGCTTGGCTGCATTGCCCATCAGCCTAGCATGGAGCGAAATGCTAACTCCACCTGGGCTTTCTTCTTCGATAGCTTTCCTCAAAAGTCCAAAACGCGGCCCGGCCGACTCCGTGGTAAAGGCGTTTTTCGTGGCGTCGGGAACACTTGGGCGATGACTTTCAACAAAATGCGGGCGAGCCGGATGGAGCCAGGCGATCTGGTTCCCTCTTTAGCCGAGTCATTTGTCAGGACAGGCCTTTATGATGTGTTTACGGCTACGATACCGAAGCTGGACAGAAATATGTGCGCACACTCGCCATCATCATCTCCATCAAATATGTCGTTGCCGGGTCAAGCAAAAAAAAAAAACCTCCACGCAAAAATCCCAAATCTTGGCCTGCTCAAGCCTGATTGGAAATCTCTGTGTGCATGCATGTGTGTGTCCTCCAGCCAGCGAGCCATGACTTGAGTGCAGACAGATGCAGAATCCATTGATGGAGAATGAAAGCGAGAACTGGCTCGGCGCACAAACGTTGGCCACACTCACTGAATAAAGTCGCTCGCCAGGTAATATGAGGGCGAGAAAGAGTAGAAAGAAAGAGAGAGAGAGAAGTGAATGATGGATAATTACCCCTCAAAGAATGAAAATAATGAAAATGGGAGTTTATTTTCCTTTGACGGTCAACTTTAATTTCCTATAATTCCCTTACGGGCAAAGATTTTTTGGTGGGGTGGGGGGGGGGGTGGAATTTTCAAGGTGAGCTCACTAGAGGGAGCCCAAGCGGACGCTCACCTGACGCCGCATGCGAGACCCGACGGAGACTTTGCTCCCCGACAATCTGAACCATCCTCACGGACACGTGCGGTGGAGGCGCGAAGCGTTCACGGAGAGCAAAAAGAGGAATGTTAACAGTCACGCTTATTTGAGGAATGCAGAAAGCGTGAAATGAAAAAAGGAAAAGGGTTCAGTTACGGGAATCCAACCGAGTGCTGACCGGCTCGTTTTCACCGCAACACAAAGACGGAGTGTGTGTCTTGTGTTTGCACGACTTGGACTATTTGGCGGCGGCGAGCGGATACATTTCCCCGCTCGTCTTCCCGCTACATGACAGCGGAGAGTTTGAAGGCCCATAAATGCGCCTTGGACGCCATCCCGTCTAAAAATAAGTGAACGGGTCAAAGACGTGGAGGTTTCCATTGACTGTCTTGTATCTCTATCATTTCCACAATGTGGCAGCTGACACGCACGTTTATTATGCAGCCTCAACACCAGCCAACGGGGCAAAAGTACTCGCACTCGTTACTTAAGTCGAAGTTCGAACACTTGGGTGGGGAAAAATACTCAGAATGACGGATTCAAGTCATTTCATGAAAGACCCTGTCACACACGGACGCACGACGGGAGCTTGAAGGCGGTCTCCAAGTGCCCACCTCGCCGCACCTAAATTTACATCATCCGCAAGTGGAGATCTTGCAGTTCCTTTTTAACGGGCACTACTGATATGTCGATATGCAAGCACGGCTTCCAGGGAGTGAGTCCGTTATGTTTCCACCATGTGGACCGCACGCAAATGCCCATTTCTAACTGCACCCCTCGATGAAAATACCAAAAGAAAGAACCCCACCCGTGTGCACTTTGCACTAGGCTTGCAATGGGCATGAAAATTGGTGAAACTATTTTTCAGCACTTCGGTTTTCAAGATTTTTGCGGAGCGCACTTTAGAGTCCCCACTGCCCTGTGATGTAAGTGCTTGAGCGCCATCATCAGCATGATTGTGACAAAGCAGCTTGCTCGCCAGCGATGACCACACTCGAAAACGCATCTTCCATTCAGATACTCTGCTGGCAGAGCGCCTCATTGTTGGCCATGAGTGCATGCGCATCACAGAGAGAAGGCAGAAGAGTGAGGTTATTTATTTTATTTTTTTAAAAGTCTGATGTGACTGCCAATGTGTGAAATGGGACATCGCGCTGACGCGGCTGCCCGAGAGCGCCTCGTTGACACGGCATCGAAACCCCCCTGTGATATTGCGATGGGGTATATCCCAGCTAGCAGAGGCTTGAAGTGGAGAAAAGCAAAAATATACTTTAGAGTGCCTCGTGGACAACCCGGTGGGATATTTTCATTGCAATGAGTAAGTGGAAGAAAGATACTCGACAAAGTTGCGTCCGTTCTGCAGGTTGTAGCAGTGATAGTTGATTGACAATTCACAGTTGAACGGGGGCATGATTTTGGCACGTTCAGGCCCACGGCATTGGAGAGTTCGGAGACGGTCTTGATTATGTTTTATGATTATTGAAGCTTGAATTTGTATACTTGGCAATTTTATCTTTGTCGTGATTCAAATTTGGCAGACAGCATTCTTCCCCCGTGGCGTTTCAACTTTGCTGTGGCCTCCAATAGGCCGCCCGGCCTCCGATACATTGCGAGCTGCGTCTGCAGGGTGAGGAGGTCAAAACACGGCAGTTACAAGATGCTCCCGCCTCTCCGACACAACGCGTCCAAACCTCTAATCAGGCCTCCCGCAGTCGCCAGAAGCCGTCTGCTGTAAATCAGCTCCGTAATCCTCTTGTGCGTCCTCAACTTGACTCCCGTCTCATCTGTTTGCTATTCCGCTCCGGCCGTAAAACTGCCGCACGCGCGTTATCCGACTCACTCACCTGATCGCCGCACTTGTCCCCGCCGCCGGTCAGGTGGGGACTTTTCAGCCCAAACGCCAAGCGAGTCCTCCCGCGCTTAATGTCCTCCCCATTCTCGTCCAGCGCGCCCGCTGCGGTTTCTTTTCCTTTGTCCTTCAAGCCTGCAGGTCAGTGCGAGTTCAGGGACTGGATCCTCACCGCAGGACATCCCAAAACCACAGCTATGACTTTTTGTATGTGTTCACGGCTTCCTCGTGATGCATTCAGGGACCCTGAGGAATGCCCGCCTCTGATCTGTTTGTGGGCCGTTTTGTTCAGATTGATGAGCTCGCCTCGCCGCGACACACACGCACCCGTGCTGAGTTCTACATTTGCGGGCTTCTATGAATAGCAGAGCTGACCAGAAGCATGCAGCATCCTTGGCCCGCCGCCCGACTTCGACTGAGTGTGTTTTGCTTGAGCTCAGCGATGCAGACGCTCGCCAAAGCAAGTCGTCTCGCTACCGCCGGCCACGTGTAGGAGCGTGCGCGCGTCGGTGCGCGCGCGTGTCTGTCTGCCTGTGTGTTTTATCTTCATGTCGTCCCTGAAAGGTGACTCATGTGGGAAGGCAATTGAGAAAAATGACCCGGCTTTGACTTGGTTTTCCACCCCGCTTCGGACGGCCTCCCGAGCCATCGAAACCGGCTCAGACGACGAAACGGGCCTCGCCAATCCAGCATCTTTGGTTCCGCCACATTTATTTATTTAACCTTTATTTATCCAGGTAAGGCATTTGAGAGTGCGGGTTTTGGTACGCATGGTGAACAGATAACGAAGATAGCGTGGGAAAGTTGCGAGGAGAGGGCGGCGACGTTCCCAGAAGAAGATTCGATATCGCGCGCTCGGGCCGACCTCTGGCTGACCCGCCGGGATTCCGCGCGAACGCACGAGCTCCTTCTCTTTGATGGCGACTTTGGAAACCGGCGGAGTGATGTCATCACGAGCAAGATTTTAGCGATGGCTTAGGCCACGCCCCCTTTCCGCCCACAGATATGTAGCGTCACGGCATCGGGGCCTCGGCTCCGTTTAGTTGTGGTTCGCGCGACCGCAACGTTGCTCACCAGAGTGCGCGCGCGTGTTTGTGTGTTGAATGAATGGAATGAATGAGTCATGTTTGTGTACGGCTGCCGCAGCGTTTTGATACGCTGGTATCTCCCAGCAACATGATGAAGGTGGCGCACGAGGGGCTGGTCCGAGCGCAAAAAACCTACAGTCATTCTCAAAACATCAGTACTCGACCAAAATGCAATGTAACGGCACAGTCCAGAATCAAGATCCAATTTTTTTGCTTTGATGAAACGGGATTTTGATGGCAAGCGAATCATTTTTAGTCTTTCCAGACACACAATTATGAAACTGCCGTTGCTTCACTTGAATGTCAGAAGGGTTTTTTTTGTTTTTTTTACATCGGAGACATATCGTTTTTGTGAGCTACTCAGGGTTGTGTTCAATGCATTTTGGTCATTCAATCAGAGTGTGGTGTGCAAATATAGTGATGTCATTGTGGCAGAGCTACCTGGCCCTCTGAGGCAAATGTGTTACCTGATTGGTTAAAGAAACAGGCCCTTCACTCGTACAGTTTAAATGACATCGAGGAAAACCAATGATTTGCGAAGGCCCGGGCTAGCTTGGAGTCACTTGGCAACACATTGATGCTGAAATTTGATTGGACCAAAAAAAAAAAAAAACTAGCATACTCTCCTGGATGCAATACAGTCAAGCGAAAGATAACAGATTGTTGGGAGTCATGTAAAAGTTTTCTGACCGTGCTTTGGCCAGCAGAAAAGGCCTTGCTGGCCCTGACAACTCATCACTGACGTCATATTCCCATCGGTCTCTCTCTCTCTCTCTCTCTCTCTCACACACACACACACACACACACACACACACACACCGCGCTGAGCCATCTTCGCATAGTCACAGGGCAGGGACAAAGCAGATTGTGAGTCGTCGTTTGAGGTCAACAGTAGCTCAGGTTTCAAATGGATCACAGCAGTGTTTCTCCGATGTCACGTCGCCACAAGCTTGTGTGTGTGTGTGTGTGTGTGTGTGTGTGTGTGTGTGTGTGTGTGTGTGTGTGTGTGTGTGTGTGTGTGTGTGTGTGTGTGTGTGTGTGTGTGTGTGCGCAGTGTATGTCTCAGAACCGCAGCATA
>CAAKHF010011095.1:17945-31401 GCA_901007745.1 Hippocampus kuda
CACACACACACACACACACATGCACACACACACACACACACACACACACACACACACACACACACACACACACACACACACACACACAGGAGCAACAATTCGAGCCACGCCACTAAAAGTGGCCTTCAGCTCTACCTGCTGTTCTTTTTGTACACACTGCACGCACACGCACTTTTCTTCCCCCGTCCTCGCTGATTGATGAGCGAAATAAATATTTTGGACTCGCCCATCTCTCCCGCCACGGTAAGATGAATGTCTCCGAGAAAGGACCGTTCATTTAGTAGCCCTCCATTTATTTCACACACACACGCGCACACGCGCGCGCATGCACAGCCACGTTGTGGTACACGGATGGCGTGCCAGAAAATCTCAGCACATCAGCAGTTTGCGCGACGCCCAGAGCAGCAGCCAAGCAGGTCGCCGCGCGAGTGTAAATTAGCAACAGAAAGAGAAACGTTTCCAGTTGAGAATTTAGGGCCGACGCAAGTGTGTGTGCGTACGTGCGTGTGTGTGTGTGTGTGTGCGTGTGTGTGTGTGTGTTGCACAGACAATCAAGTCTTGTCTTGTACAGTACAGTACACAGCACAGAGTTTAGGGCTGCATTTACACTGCAGGTTTAAGTGCAAAATTCGGTCCGCATTAACTGAACACCTCAAATAGCCAAATGTTAACATCAGAGAAGTAAACAATCGGGGGCTGGAGCGGGACATCTTCTGACACCTCTAATCTTGACATTTATGTCATGGCTCATGTTTTGGCAAATTTAAATTTTTAATTTGGCGTCCAACATATTTCTTGCGTTAGGCACCTCATGTCCATGTATACGTCGTATGTATGTTCGGTACACCGTTCGTGCACCATCTGATCCATACTTGGTCTATCTTGATGATTTTGCCGTCGTTTAGATTCACAGCCAGTGTTTTGACTAGTTTTTTTTTTTTTTGTTTTTTTTTCTGTGCATCACCGGTTGTGGCGTTTCGGTTGTATTGCCGTTCGGATCTGCCTGTTGCCGCTGCAGTCACACATGGAGGTGTTGTATTTACATTTGATTTTTAGCCCATATCTGAATTGTGCCACATGGTCTGTTAAGTCGTAGACTCGGCGCCCAGTGATGGATGCTGGTGTTGCTGGTTTGGACCAAAAAACTGCAGCCACGGTCGAGGTATTAGCGACGCCTCGGGCCAGAGGGCAGTCCTTAGCCAGCTGCGGCAGTTTTGGACCTGGCTGCGTCCTGGAATATAATCCATTGATTACGAGCCCAGACAGATTCATGTGGAGGCCAGTGAGCTTTTCTTCTCTGAAAACAAAGCGCATCGAGCCTCCGCCGCCGCCGCCGTGTCTTGGGTGTCGGCTGGTCATTTGCTTCTCACTCTGACGCTAGCTTGCAATTAGATTACTCGTTAAAACAATGTCAGGCGCGCCAGAGGGAATCCTCGGCCAGTGCCGCTGTAAGCTTTGGATCTGGCATCCGCAGATGACTGGCAAGTCTTTTGCTTGATTGAGCTGAAGCAAGCAACAAATGGTTCGATATGACTCGCTTTCAAGGAAAAAAAAACAAAAAACAGATGAACTTGGTGCAAGAACTATTTTTCGTGGGACTGGCAGCAGAGACCTAAACCGAGACTTAGACCTTCAATATTTGGATGAAATCATGACATTTGCGCCTTACCAAGGGCTTTGATGCCCAAATCCAGGACATAAACAGCACGTTTATGCGGAAGGTCATGTCTCCATGTAAGCATTCCTCCAAAGAACCAAAGAACGGTCAAAGTCGTAAGAACGGATCTCAATCCCGGAGAAAAGCATTTGGAAAAAGATGAACTAAGCCAGGAAAGAAGTCCTGCAAGCGTTCAAGAGAGAGTGGGGAAAGACTGTCAGCTGACTTGTGCAAGAAGCTTCGAGCTGTCAGAAACGTTTGGAGAAAGTTGTTTCTTGAGACGCAAAATATTAAGTCAGCCCTCTCCAAGTTTATAAGCTCACAAATGTCAGACAGAAAGAGGCCATTGTTCCTCCTGCAAGGCCGGCAAGGCTGCCGGTGAGTGTGTCCGATGACATCAGAACGTCGCGTAAACATGCGCACCGCTTAGAAATCCGCAAGCAGCCCGCCTGTCACATATGAGCCCCCCCAACCCCCCGGCCAACGTCTCCATTGATTTCTTTGGCCCTGCGAGGTCACGGGGAGGCGATAAGAAAAGTCATCGGAGAAGAGGAGATCCACTTTCACTTTTTCCGGAAGCCTCAGCGCTCCGGTTGCTTGGGCAATAGTGATCGCTGATCATTTCCTGCAAGCCGGTGTCGGATGTCATGTGTCAGGACGTGCGATTTCGTCATCTTGAAGCACTTAGCGCACATCTTTGAAGTGCGTGTACGTGTGTGTGTGTGTGTAGGTGTATTTTCTCTCTTCTGTTTCCCGTCAAGATGGAAGAAGTCTACGGAAAAACTTCCGCCCAGCCTTTCGCCGCCGACTTGTCCTTGGGCCTTGTGTTTTGACGTGTGGCCACCGTTATGTGAGTGAGCGATGTAGCGCTCATAAGAGTTGTCCTGGGCCCTTCCGATCCCGCAAGGGGGTCGGCGCGACAACATTTGGAACACTCTATGCCTTCAATGTATTTTGAATTGAAGAAAACATCTTAAGGCACTGGTGTCAAAGTCATGGCCTGGGGGCCAGATCCAGCCCGCCACCTCATTTCATGTGGCCCGCAAAAGCAAATCACGTGTCAACACCCATGAGCCTTGCTAAAGTTGTCATGTCGAATAAATAACGCTGACATTTTGCAATCATTTTGTTACCCCGTTTACACTCACTTGAACAATTGAGCAACCAACCAACCAGTAGACTTGAGTGATTTCAGAACGAGAAGTCCGTCAATACGTTGCATACAAGTAAAAATACGATGAGATGATGACGTAAACATTCATTCGGTTTCACTGTCGTAACGGCCCTCCGAGGGACGACGTAACTCCAATGTGGCCCGCGACAATTTGACATCCCTGTTTTATGGTGTCAAAACATTGCAATGAACTCATTTCACCGCCGTTTCTTCAAAGAGTCCCCAACACAACTTTTTTTTTTTTTTTTTTTTTTAACTACATAGTTTATTGCAGGAATACATTGAACAATCACGGTTACAAAAACGACGACATTCATCATTCAGCTAAGCAACATATTTCCTATGAAAAGAAATCCGAATATGTACAGGACGTTCAGACAAAGCATCAGGAAAAAAAAAAGAAACAAAACATGTAGTCGCTTGGCTCTTAAAAAAATTATCTTTCCCCAAGTGCTTTGCGTTTTTCCATAATTAATTTCAAATAAAATGCAGCGATAAGAAGTCTGAAGAACAAAACGCGGCTTAATTACAGTCATCAATTAATAACACTATAAACAATTTCAACACTGTGTACACAATATAAATGAAATACATAACATTCTATAGAAATCCAGTATTTTCCAAAGACTTTTTTTTTTGTTTCATTTCGGCTCAAAACTAAAATAACTCTGTAGTAGAATTAAAAAATAGAACAACAATAATAACATTAATATTAGGTTATTAGCCGATAGCTGATTTTTCTTTTCCCGTGACTTGCGAGCTTTTGCTTTAGTATCACACAAATGACGAAAAACAGTAGCATGTTAGCGCTCTTTTTGCCTTTATTTTTTTTAAACAAAATGCCGATCTTAAAATAATGCACTGTTTATTTACGTGTGTGTTTGTACTGTTTATTAGTCGCGCTCATTGCAGTGGGCGCAGAAATTCTGCGCTAGTTAGCTAGCGCGCCGAGCTACGTGTATCTAGTCAGGAAACAACGTGAGTTTGACAAAAACAAACAAAACAAGTTTGGACATCTAGAACTCTCCGTGAGACGACGTCACAAAGAAGCAGCAAAGAGAATACTTGTCATCTGTTTTCCCCGAACAAGTCAGTGAGTGGTGTGTTAAGACAGGACCGCCGGCCGCGCAATCGGTGGTTCTCTGTGCCCCGAGCTAAAACCTCCCCGGTCGGCGCCATTCAGGCTTTTGGTTGGCTGCTCGGATGGAATGATTCCGCTGCGATTTCTCGTCTTGCGAGGAGCAGCAAAGCGGGAGCGACGCGACGTTCAAAACTAACACGACGACAAGACAAGGATGAGCAGCATTTGCATGTCAAGTGGGCCTTTTTTTTTTTTTGTTTCCCCCACTCCAAGCGCGCTGGTGTTTGTGATGCTAGCTGTGAGCAAGCCAGTTAGCTTACGATGCGTTCCCTTATGGCAATTTTCCATTGAAATCGTCGAGGAACTGAGCAGGCGGGGAGATTTCGCCAATCGGGAAGCTGGAAGGCAAGAACAGCAACAACCCCGTGCGATCTTCCCAACAACAAAAGGGAAGCCTTTAGAGAGCCTTTTCGAAAGCCAAAAACGTTTCATCCAAAGGTGACTTTCACTCTTTGGGAACGCAGTTGAACTTGACATTTTATTTTTCGTGGGAAAGTAGTCGGACGATCAACAGACAAAACGGTTCAAAGATCCCAGCTCGCGTTTTACTTTTGATTTAGGGAGGGAGGGGAGGAGGAAAAAAAAAAAAGCCTGAAGGACAGAAAAGAGACTGCCTCCGGATGACCGGATCTTTGTCGCCCCCGTTTACCCTGCTACGATGATTGGCCAATTTGGATTCAGGAAATTCCCCAAAGCCTTTGCTTCCTGTCCTCCGGTACCCTGTTTGATCCAACTTGCCTATCGACACCTCACCCCCCCCCCCCCCCCCCCCCCCCCCCCCCCCCCCCCCCCCATACCCCCCTCCCCACGCACCCCCACGAGGTGTTCCAATGATATTCCATCACTTTTTGTTGAGATGAGAGCAGAATCCTGATGGCAGCTTCTTCCTTTCCCGATGGAACAGGAGGTGAAAATGTTCCTTGTAGTCTGAAAGCGCGGAGAAGAAAAATGCGGCGTCCTTCTTTTCCCTCCTCGGGTCGCCGCCTTCACACGGTGGCGCCGAGCAGCTCCTCCGACTTGGCCATGATCTCGTTCTGGTTGGAGTCCAGGCCGTAGAACTTGACTTTCAGCCCATCCACCGGGTGGACGACGGGCACGGTGACCATGCGGGGGAAGTTTCGCGTGGCCAGCTCGAAGCGGCTGCTGCTCGCCAGCTCGATGGCCAGGATGCGCAGGAAGAGCGTGGCGAGCTGCTTGCCCAGGCAAGAGCGGACGCCGCCGCCGAAGGGCAGGTAGTGGAAGCGCCCCTCCTTGTCTTCGCCGCGCTCCTGGCTGAATCGGTCGGGGTCGAAAGCGTCCGCGTCCTTGAAGACGGACGACGTGTCGTGGGTGTCCCGGATGCTGTACATCACGCTCCAGCCTTTTGGAATCTGCACCCCCTGCAGGCCAAAAGACGCACACATACACACAAAAGATGTTTTTTTTTTAAATGGTTCAGAAGGTCGAAGAAAACAACCGCCGATTTGCGCTCACGTCGAGGGATAGGACATGATGACAGTTTAGCGACTCCGCTGTCAAGAGACCAAAAAGCCTTTTTGTGTCCCTTACAAAGCATCAGGAAATTGTCCCGTTCGACTTATATTGGTCCAAAGCAAATGAAATGTAACAACTTCAAACGGCAAGACAGAATTGTTGAACTTGCAACTTTTAGCATTCCTTCAAATTCGTCAACGTTGTTTCAATCCTCCGCCGGGTCCAAAATTTCTTTTCGCCTGGACTCCTTTCCCAGACACAACTACACAGCTACTTTGAGTTGTGTCGTAGTTTGGCGGGAACAAACAATACGAATTGACAGGTCTCTTTGCGTTCATACTGATCCCAAACTAATTGTCCACATGACATCATTGAAAGCCAGTTTCAACTGACAGCCCCCAAAATGTCGCCTCAGAGCAAGAAAAGTGACTTGCTTGTCTGTCCTTCCTACGGTCCAGAATTAAGCACTTTAAGCCGAGACCCAATTACAGCACTGGGTTTTTTTTTCCCAACCACATACCTGTCAACTTGTACGTTTTCCCCGTATTTTATACGTTTTTTAATCATTTCAAATCATGTACGGCGTATTCCAACTTTTATACAGAAAAAAACAATTGTGAACCGATCTCACAAAGACCATTTTGGCTCGTCATCGTCGATCGCTACTATCGTCACGGCAAACCGGCAAAAGTAATCCTCAATCGTATATTTTTTTTCATCGCTGCGTACGGTCGGATTGATAAAGCGTGATGTGCGCATGCGCGGTAAGCCGTTGTACGGGTTTTTGTTGCTTTGTAAGGGGAATCGTCATCATTTATAAGGGCAGCTATTAGCCGAGGTTGACTGGTATGCAACCGATCTCCTCCAAATGGCACCCGAGAACGAGACCTGTAAGTGGTCTCGGCGCCCCGGTCGATGAAAGTACTTGTTCAAATCGATTAGCGTGATCGTCGAGCAAGCTAACCAACGATCCCTCGCGACGCCATTCTCGAGGACGGCTTCCACACTTACGTCAAGTTCAAAGGTCTGCATGGCGGTGCGGTAGGCCCCCGAGACGGGCGTGAAGAGCCTCAGAACCTCCTTGATGACGCAGTCCAGGTACTTGAGGCTGACGATGGTGTCCAGACGCAGCTGGCCCTCGGGGCACAGCCGGCCGTTATGGAGGAAGCCCCTCACCCTCAACTCCTCACGTAGGCGCTCCAGGACCGGCGGGTGGCGCAGGAGCTGCATGATGAGGGACGTGCTGGCGCTGGCCGTGGTGGCGAAGGCGGCGAAGATCAGCTCGATGGTGGACTCCTGCAACAATGCGCAAATATGTCACGTTGGCCTCCGCGGGAAGTTGGCAAATGTGACGTTTTGTTGGCAGGAAGAGGCGGCCGGCGCAGTCAATAACACGGAGGCTCTTTGCTGCGTGTTGCGTGTGTGCGACAGGGCCTCCCCAGTTCACTCTCTGTGTGCGTGTGTGTGTGTATTGTGTGTGTGTGTACAGGAGGCCTCTTTCAGACCCCTCCGGGGGGGGGAGTGTTGACTTATTTTTGGCGCTGGACTTAACCCAGAAACCACATGGAGAGAGAGAGAGCGCGAGTTGAGTTTCCACAGAATTCCTCAGAATGACTTGAATAGGTAAACAGAGGGCGTGCCCGTACGCTAGTCTGCGGGCGTGCGCGTCTCGTGTTCGCGCTCTCGCTCGGATGATTGATGAGCGACGCGACAAGTGCGCCGGCGAAGAACACCCCCCCCCACTCCCGCCCCCCAGGTCCCAACCTTGAGCTCCTGCATGGTGAGCTCGGCGCCGTTCTCCTTGGCGCTGTCCATGAGGACGTCCAGGGCGTCGCTGTAGTCTTTGCCGTGCGTGCACAGCGGCTTCTCCCTGATGGCTTTCTCGATGCTCTTCTGCAGCTTGTCGCGCGCTCGCAAGCCCTGCACGCGTAATCGGGGAAAAGTCACACTCGAGTTTTTCCGCGCGGGGTTTTTTTTCCCCCGGCGAGCGAGCATACCTTGCGGTAGCCGCTGAAGGGCATGTCGATGGGAAGGCTGAAGAGGTTGTTGACAAAGTCCTGGAAGGTGGAGAACAAGTGCCTCATCTCCTCCTCGGAGACCCGGAATCCCAGCAGCACCCTCACCGCCATGGTGAAGGACAACCGCTGGCTCTCCCTGCGGAAAGGCGCCAAGCATTCCCGCTCAGGGCGACGCCGCTCGGGAGTGCGGCGGGTGCTGCCGGCTTTTACCTGTAGACGTTGATGGGCTCGGGGTTGGAGCTCCACACTCGCAGGCTCTCCTGGATCACCTGCTGGATTTTGGGGAGGTACGACTCCAAGGCCTCGTGGCTGAACACTTTGGCAAACACCTGCGATGAACGGAGACGGATCAGCGTTAGCGCCAGGAGCCGTCGGGGAGGGGGGGGGCATCAGAGAGACGGCGCAGCCGAGGGTCGGGCGAGGCCACGGGTGGACGGCGCCACCGCCCGCATGTTCTTCTCTCGGTTGATGGCCGCCATCTTAACCGCCCCGGGAACAAGCGCAAAACTATTTTCTCCCTGGAGTCAGCCCAACTGCGGCGATGTTTATGCGCGGAGATGATTTATACGTTTGCGATGCGACGCACAAAAATGCTGACGGCCCAAAGGGGATATTTATACAATCGCGGATTCATTTCTGGTACGAAACGAAGTCGCCCAGATGTGACTTCATGACAAACGACCGATTCGACTCTTGAGTATGTTTGTGGTCGTGGGGATAATTACCGTTTGATGGATGAGCATCTTTCTCGAAGCGATTTTCCTTTGAATAAGAATCTTTTTGGTGTTTGTAAATTTGGCCGGCAAAACGGTGCTGTTGTTCAATCCATCTTATTCATTTACTCTGTTAACCGCCTTTGTTTTTATACGTTTGATTTTCACCTCTTTTACAGCACTTGCTACGCAGCTGCGGTTGTTTGAAAGCGCTCTCAAAGACGAAGTTGAGCAAGCTTATCCGGGTCTCCGACACAGTATTCCTTTGAACCAACGTGGGTGTTTAGCATTAGCCACATGCTAACGATTTTACACATGCTCCTCAAACAGAATGTTAAATAACGATCACGTTTGTTAGAGGCGCATCGCCGGCTTCGTCGGCACACGATCGCCGTAGCATATCAAGATTTGGGAAAACACAAATGTTTTTTTGGAGGTGTCCAAATGGGAGAATCTGTAACATTTTGGGACGTTCCAAACTCGGCACAGGAGGGGAGCAAGGTCCTGGGTGCGGGGGGGCCTGGTTGGGGCAATTGTTCAGCAGTCATTCTGCTGCACCACAAAAACGTGACTGTCTTTCTGTAGCCTGCGGCGCACGCGCACGCACACACACACACACACACACACACACACACACACACACACACACACACACACAGTGCGGTGTAGTGAGCGACACACAGACACAGTGGTCCTAATAACATCCATATGTCTTAAATTACGTGCTTTAAGTGCTGTGAGCTGCTGGTTCCTCAAACATGTAAAGACTCCTTTATTCTTCTCGCCGGCCGTCTTTTGCCTCGCTCCCGCTTTCACCCAAACGTCCATGATCCTTTCTTTCTATTTCCTTCGCTACAGACCCTCCCTCCCCCCTCCGCACGCTTCAATTTCGTACTCTCCGAACTCCCGTCAATCAATCAACCAAAATGTGTTTGTTGTGTGCGAAGTGCTTTCCGTGAATGAACGTCGGCACTGTCACAATTGATCTAAGACTAAGACACGCCGACGCTCGTCACATGCATATTAGTTCAAAATAATCGCGGAATGAGCAATCGATCAGCTACAGGTGAGGAAACGCGTTTTCAAGGAGAGAAACCTCCACGCTTTCTCTTCCATTCTCAACTCGACGGACTCCTTCGCTTCTATTCAGGACTGCGCCGACATGGTCGCGCGCGCGTGTGTGTGTGTGTCGCCTTTTAAGTCGTCATTGGGCGGACGCGCGTGTGAGCGGACGAGTTTTCATCTCACGTGGCAGCCCCCTCTACTGGCTCCAGGCCTGCAGGTGCAGCAGCCCCTCTCTCTTGAGCTGCCCCCAAATTCAAGGAGAGCCCTCAGCTGCGTCTCGATTTCACGGGTGACTCGTAACTGACGTCAACGACGCGGGCTCGTCGGCCATGTTTCACCGACAGCATGTTCAGGTCGCTGCGTGTGCGCGGATGTCAGGACCCCCGCACCCCCCTTCCCCCCTGCAGAAAGCCCCTCTTTGTGCTTTCCCCAATCAGCGGTCATTACACGAAGTTAGTGCCTGGGGTCTCCAAGGAAGCGCAAGCCCAGATTAGAACCCTAAATTGGAACCCTTACGCTAGTTCGAAACCCTACTTTGAAACGTGAACCCTACTTAGAAACCTGAGGTCACCCATTCTGCGGGCCCGACCCTATGTACCGCCACAGTTGACCCCACCTACCTCCTGGAGGACCCGGCGGGAGAAAGTGAGAGGCTGATTTACAGGAAATGCACCGGATTGCGCCTTAAAATGTGTGAGTGTGTGTGTGTGTGTGTGTGTGTGTGTGTGTGTGTGTGTGTGTGTGTGTGTGTGTGTGTGTGTGTGTGTGTGTGTGTGTGTGTGAGCAAGGTAGGTATTTGCCCTGGGGACGAGGGGATAATGGCACTAAGTGGCTGATTACCTGAAATGGCCCTGGCGAGGAAAAGATGGCGGAAAGAGAGATAATAGGCGGCGTCAGGGAGGAATTAAAAGGGGGGCTCCGAGTCACAACCTGAGTGGCGGCTCGCCCAGAACACACTCCGTCACCCAAAATGGCGTCACTTTAAATGAGGGGTGTCAAACTGCGACGTTGTCGTTATGGCTGCCGCTTCTTTGGCTTGAGCGGATGACGAGCCGACTGACTTCATGGGCGTACGGCAATTACAATTACACCCGTCAACAAATTTGTGCTTTTTAATTAGAACTGTAAGTAAACTTCTCTTGATGATTTTTTTTTTTTTTTTGGGCGCTAATTCCAAATCTGCCCGAGGTTGTCGTAATCGAAATAAAATAATACGATAACAATATCATATCATACGTAATATAGAAATATACTATTTTGGAATATTTATGAATCAAGGGTTCAGCGACAGGTGATTTTTTTTTTTTTCTGAAACGTCATCGCAGCAAATTACAACACATGGGAAAATTGGTATTGCGCAGACTTGATCGTCAAACTTAAAAACAAAAGCCTGATGTGCTAGAAAAAAAAGTGAGCACGTTTTTATTTGATTTTTTTTTTCATGTTGAAGGACACATCAAGCCACTTCAGATTCAAATTTGCTGTTTGCACCTTGCGAGACGAAATGCCGTAAATGGCGCGAACTGACCTTCCTCCTCTTGCGGTGGATGTCGCCAATGCTGTTGGCGAGCGAGTTGGGTCCGAGCAGGGCGGCGGTGCTCTGCGGCCAGTCCACCGTCACCAGCGTGTGCTCGCCCATCAGCACCTTGCGCACGTTCTCGGCGCCCGTCACGCGGATCAGCGGGCGGCCCAGCAGGTGGGTCTTGAACACGTTGCCGTACTTTTGCCTCCGAGACGCGTGGAAACCCGAACCCTACGTGGGGAAGGGGGAGGGGTGGGAAAAGCAAACGGGTCAACGCCATCACCATCCACAACAGATGCCATTTGCATTTCTCGGCCGTAAAGAGACACGGTGGACCCTCGGCCCTGCAAACGGGCTGAAGCGGCTTACCGTGTTACACGCAAGTATGTTATTCACACGCACGCGTGTGGTGTCACACATGCTCGCAGTAAATTCATAAAATTCACAAAAGCGTGCAAAATAAACAAACATGGCGAGGCCGCACTGTGACAACGCTAACTGGTTTGACCCGAGAGGCCTCTCGGGGGGAGAGAGCTATGTGCCAGCATCACGCACACGCAGACAACCGCACGACTACTGTGAGGTTTTGTCGAACATTTCTCTTATTTGTGTGGTTCTGCATCTGTTGGCGCAGCCCGCTAATATTTGCTGAGGTCACACTCCAGACCGGCAGGTGGCAGCCCCCTTTTGACCCGCTTGCCAGGGCAGAAACCAAAATCTGGGTCATGTTTGGCACAGCGCAGTACCCCTGTCGTACTTTGTCAAAACACACAATTCGAATGAAATAGCATGTATGTGCATCATGATAATTCCATTGGCATTGACTTGCTCCTCCTGGTATGCGCGCCTTGGCCACCGGGGGGCGATATAATTCGTGCAGACAATAATAAATAATAATAATAATACATTTTATTTATGAGCGCCTTTCACAACACTCAAGGACACTCTTCAATCAAAGACAAATCAAAGAACAATAAACCCACAGACACAAAAAATCGCGGGTGAGCAGCGGCAGCCAGACGCGGACTACAAGACTGTTGCAACTAAGTCATTTTTTTTTAAATGCAGAAAATAAATAAATACTTGCTTGTGAGTATTGTTATATGCTCAGTTTGCATGCCACCACGTCAAGGGTAATTTTGTGAGCCCGTCAATGGCATTTTGCATTGTGTGTTAGCATTAAGCTAGCGAGACAAAGTGAAAGTGGTTTGCTTCAATACACGATGTGTATTTCTTTTGGTTTTATGTTTAGTTTTTCAAGCAAACGTGAACTGTGAGCGGCTATTAACCGCTGCAGCCTCATTTTTAAAAAGGTGATACAGAAAAAGAACAAAATCGCTATTGGCAGGGGTGGGAGTTAAGTTACGGACAGAAGCGCCTCAACGCAAGGTACAGCAAGTCGGCAAATAAAGAGTTGTTTTTAGTTCGTGTCACAAATTGTGAGTGTCCTTGTGGGCCTGATTCATAATAAAATGCCAAATAGGAAAGTAGTAAATGTCGATTTTACAGGCACACTGGCAACTCCGCGATGACAACAACTGGCGCTGAGTTAGAAATACGTCAATCTTGAAATTGCATTTTGGAAATGCTTACCAAGCGGTTCAGGAAGGGGACAAATACTTTTTCATGGGCCAGTAGAAAGATTTTGGGCGGGGTTGGGGTGTGTGTGGAGGGCTAAAGGGGGCATGGTCCCCAACCCTTTGCGCATAGCAAGACTTCACTGTAAGGCTCTTTTTCTCGCGGGCGACACGGCCACTTTCTTTTCGCCCGTGACGTCGCTTTGCACCAATTGAGCCCAGATGCCGCTAATTAGCATTTTGTAATTGTCCTAACCCGCCTCAGATGTGTGCTCCTGCACGCGGTGTCAACGCTTTTGTCTGCACCGCCGGCGCGCTCGTAAAAACGTGACCCTCGCAAGCCTCCCCCCGACCCCCTGGTGCTGGCATTTTTGAATTTTCCTTTTTTATCGTGGCGAGAAGCCCTCGACACGATATTTCTTCTTCAAACTACTGATCTGAGCTGTTTTCACAGCTCCTGTACACTTCCTCTTTTTTACTACGCACACGCACATACTCACTCGGTTGCTGACTGGCCTCTGGAGCCCTCGGGGTGTGTGTGTGTGTGTGTGTGTGTGTGTGTGGGGGGGGTGTGTGTGTGTGTGTGTGTGTGTGTGTGTGTGTGTGTGTGTGAGTTGTTTTCCAAGCTACATTTTGCTGCCACATGGATGTAGAGTGGTTTAGTATGTCTGCTGGCATGCTGGCCTACACGCACGTACGCACCCACACACCCACACACACATGCAGTGGAAGGGGAGTTCCTTCAGCAGCCAGACAAGGCTCCCTTTCACACTCCCAAGATACACCATCAGAATGATGCGTGTGTGTGTGTGTGTGTGTGTGTGTGTGTGTGTGTGTGTGTGTGTGTGTGTGTGTGTGTGTGTGTGTGTGTGTGTGTGTGTGTGTGTGTGTGTGTGTGTGGGGGTGTGTGTGTGTGTGTGTGCGCGCACGCACGATACATGTGATTTTCCGTTTCTTTTTTTCCATGTTTACTTTTCCACAAACATGTTGGCATCATACAAAATGTTTTCATGTCTTGTTTGTGACAAATACCACACTGTGTGCATGTGCGTGCGTGCGTGTGTGTGTGTGTGTGTGTGTGTGTGTGTGTGTGTGTGTGTGTGTGTGTGTGTGTGG
>CAAKHF010011096.1:2500-11991 GCA_901007745.1 Hippocampus kuda
CTCTGGGAAATTAATCCAAGGATGCTACACGAGGCCTATAAATGGTCATCAAAGTTACGACGCCATGCCCTGCCCACATCGGATGGTATTGTCAAAAAGGTTTAGCGATAGATGTATCCGTCAAGTATTGAAGTATAAATCCAAATTCAGCAATATCTGCCAATGTGGATCATTTGGTCAAATGTCCTCAGTCTTGATGCTATAGCGATAAAATGGCTGATTTTTAACCAAAATGGCCAACTTCCTGCTTCCCCACCCACCCCCATGATTGGTCCTTGAGACATTTTGCTGTGTCTCCTCATGAGGGACATGCCCACCGACCCCATCCTCCAGTTTGACCTTGTTGCTAAGCAGGGGTGCCCGAGGGGCGTCAGTGGGGGGTTTGCGTGGGCCGATTGAGAGCAATGGGGGCTTGGTCCAATCTCCGCCTGGTAACAAGCTGTCATGTGCACGTTGGGATGTTCCCACACATCCCAAACGAGTGACGGCTATCAAAATGAATCTTTAAAAAAAAAATATTATTATTTTTTTTTTTATCCTAATGCGCTTCCTGCTTTGGCCAATGAGAACCCGGTCAAAAGGTGACGACCAATCAGACGGAACAGAAAGGCAAAATGGACTCCCTTGACTGTTCATTACAGCTCCGGCGTGTGTGTGTGCGCGTCAGCGGGTTAACAGCTTTTTCATTGACACCATTGAGATAGGACTGAATAGACTTTAATGATGGATTTGATCCATTTCGGCCCTCATCCCGTCGACCAGCTAACCAGATCCTAACTCTTCATACATATAAGACCAAGCTTGCCCTTTTATAGGAAATAGCTTTAATTCATTTTAGCTGTATTGTACAATGATAGGGCGACTGATTAGCACGTCAAAATAAATAAATAAATAAAAATCCGTCTTGAGGCCGTACGACTCCTGCAGAGTGAGGGACTTCTTAGATACGGGAGCTTTAAAGAAGGTGAAGTGATTTGTTCTAAACACTAAACGGGACCTCTTTTAGGTTATCGAGCATTTAAAAAAAAAAAAAAAAAAAAGAACAAAACCAAAAAACACAGTGGATGCACATTTACACAACCAGAAAGTGAAGTTTGCCTTATTGTACGGTTGTTAACCGCAAGATATCATCGGCTGTTTGCTTCACTCGAGTGTTCATTGTAGCCAGAATAATAAGCGTTTATTTTTCCGGCTGCAGGTCTATTACTTCTTTATTTAAGATGCCCCCACCCTTGCTAGAAAGGGGTGGCCGGGTAGCATATGGGGGGTGGAGGAGGTTGGGGTTGGAGACCTCAGTGTCTGCAGCTATCAGCGGGGAGCACATCGGTGTCTCTACGGGTCTGACGGTCGCTGATAAGGGCGGCATGATTAACTCGCGTGTGTGCGCACGCACGCACACACGCGCGCGGATGATGTCGAGGCAATCGTCGAGGGGACAACAGACGTCTGGATGGGCGCTGATAATCAAGCATCAGCACAGATTTTTTATTTTATTTATTTTCTGAACAGCTTACATCAGCTCCACTGCCAATTGTCATTTCTCGAAGTCATGCTCTGACACGGCGACAGCATCGTTTACTGAGCAGCAGACGGCGGAGGCGTGTTAACAGCGTTAGCGACGTAGTACAAGTGGGGTGTAAAATCAAACAAAACACGTGGACTGCGATGAGAAATGTCAAGAAGCAAAGCAGAATGTGAAGAGGGGGTGGGAACCTCACCACGGAGGCACACAACATTTTGGAGTGACCATGTCTGATTCCGCTGGGATGCTAATCAATGCTAAAAACATGGTCGCTTCATGCCGTAAAATCCTCTTTGGCACGTGCACAGGGAACTGGTTTGATTCATTTGAGGGATTGTTTCGTGTCGCTTTTGGCGCGCTTGTTTTGGTGAGCAACAGAGTTCAAATGGGCTAAGGAGCTAACGCTTTCATGTCCAAATATGATCAATGGCGTCGATGAACTGAGATCATTGTTGTTACAGGTATTTGCTGAAAAACTCCCTTATTTGATAGTTTTGTGCTCTGGCCAAAGAACCTGCCTTATATAAAAATACTTCTTTGGCGCTACCTAAGTACCAAGGAACTATGTTGTAATGAGGGGATGAACTTCATTTAGTTAGCACAAAGCTCTGTTTAATCGAAATGTAGGGATTTGTCACAATGTGGTGGAATCAATAGGAATTTGTAAACATTTTGTAGGGGTGTAAAATTACGTCTACATTTTTGCAATTTGGTGCAGGGCTCGGTCTCTTCCGTAGTGTATGTTTGCAATTTTAATGAAACTGATTAGGTGCTGCTGCTTTGGCTAGCACCACCGAGTCGACTTGTTTCAACAATGGTATCTATGAACTGAAACGCAATGGTGTCGTTTGCCCTCTGGAGAAAACTCGACAGGCAAATTTGGAAGGCAAAAGACTTTTCAAGACCCAAATGACTTTTGATTGGTCCGTCTTGTCCGTGCCCCTCTCTCAATTAACCAAACAGACTTAAAGCTGTCTTGACCGTGGAAATTTGGGGACAAATTTGAATGAGGCGGAAAAAAAAAAAACCTCTTCAAAAGTTCTCATTCCTAAAACCATTAAAGCATGTCCGCACACTTCTCCCCCCCCTCAAATTTCCTGCCTCATTTCACCGTCTTGCTGATCCGTTCGGCCGACGCGATGCCTTCGGAGACCTTCAACCCTCTCAGCCCCTCGCAAATCGGCCTTGCACGGGCCCCATTGTCTTTTCCACAACCTTTGTCCTCCTCCCCCAATGGAAATATATAAATAGGACCAAGAAGTATTCGGGCCACACTGAAAAGATGTATGTAAGTATATATGGGTGTATATACTCGATATAGTGACTTCTGGATATCTATTTTTTTCCGTGTTATTTCAGTGCAGGCCTAATATTACTTATTGTGCTGTCTTTTGGGGAAAAAAATCTCTCTCATGCTGCAACTTGAAAGCAAAATCCAGCACACGACATTTATCTTTGCCACAGAAAGGAAAAAAAAAAAAAGAGATATGATCTCATTGTCCTCCACTTTAGTGGATGCAGCGTAACTCAATGGAATAAATGCAGCACTCGGCAACTCTGGTGACAAGCTGGAATCAGCAGTACTGCGCTCCGTGCACGTGAACGGCAAACTTTGACGCCGAGAGTCGGCCCGCCCGGGATGAGCTGACCAAGATATCCGAGCGCACAATAATCCGCCCATTATGGAGCATATAAGATTAAGAATCCAATAGAAGCCAAGTGACATTGACAAAGACGAAACAAAGAGAGCGTGACTGCGTCACACTGCGGCTGCATGAGTCACTTTGGGAAGGATGTCCCCTCAAGAACTTCACGTCCTCCCTCACAGAAAGACCTTATTCAACCAATCGCTAGCATAATACATTTTAAAAATAGATATGACATGATTTTCCCTCAATATTTGAACTTGTTTTCTTGAAAAAGATCCTTTATTGTCATGTTAAGCCTTTTCTGCAAGGCTAACTTGGGGGGTGGGGGTGGGGGGGACTTCTGTTCCCTATCCATGACATGTCTCCTCGGCATGAGTAGTTTTCATTTATTTTAGTTGTATCATACAGTGGTTTTCATCTGCTCAAGTCCTCACCTGACCTCCGAGTGTACTTGTCAGCCTTTCGCGTGTCTGCTCACTCCACCGCCAGGGTAAAAATATCATCTCGGCACTCATTGCTGGTAGAAGCTGTTGTAATTAATCCCAAACCTGGCAGAGCAAAATCAGCCTGGAGCAAAACAGAACAAAGTGCTTGTGGGGTTTCATTAACACGCTGTTGCGCTCTCTCTCTCTCTCTCTCTCTCTCTCTCTATCACACATACACACAAACGCTCACACAAGCACGCACACACACACAAAATAACATCCGAAGCAACAAACTAACAAGGAGGGTTTATAACAAGTGGATCGCATCCCGGCCTGTCTGACTGGCTGCTGTTGGTTTCCATGGCAATGATGAAATGTTATAATTGACTTTTTTTTTTTCATGAAGCATCCCACCCGAAAAAAAAAGATCCCTCTGTATTTATCCTTTTATCTTGACCTGCATCTGCTTCCCCAGCTTTTTTTTTCCGTCCATATTTTTCACTCTCTCCTTTGCCACTTCTACTTCCTTCATTATAGTAGCTAAGAGGATTTTCAGTGTGTGTGTGCCTGTGTGTGTGTGTCTGTGTACCTAGAACCAATTAACCCCCAGAATATCTCTCTCTCTCTCTCTCTCTCTCTCTCTCTCTCTCTCTCTCTCTCTCTCGCTCTCTCTCACACACACACACACACACACACACACACACACACACACACACACACACACACACACACACACACACACACACACACACACACAAAACGAGACAATTTAAAAGGACCAGCTTTAGAGAGCACGTTACAAATAGCGGTTGAGTGGCGAGTTATCACAATCAACGAAACAATGTTATGCTCATTAAATCGATATGGAAGTGGCCTTTTTGTGTCCCGTATAAATATTTGGAATTTGATAGCAGCTGGACAAACTTCCAAGGTAGCCCCATCTTTGAAAATGCCCCTAAAATGGCCGCCTCAAACCGCATACTTTCACGCTATATACAAAGCCATGTTGCTTTGGCTGCCTAGAAGAGTTAATGTGATCTTCATCATCAGAGAGGGTCCACGCAGTGTCTGCATTGTTCAGGGGCCGGTGGCAGTATCAGGTGCGAGGCAGCTGAGAACGCAGACTGGTTAATAAGCTGTCTGTGTATGGATGAATGACTCAAAGCTGTCTATTTGCACGTAGGCCCCACGTGCTTCTAGTTGATTGCAACCACGCGAAGGAATAATAAGCATGCCCTTGTTTGAGTTCTTTTTTCCACGCCTTTTGGCATTTTTAAAGCACATTTGAGATCTTGAAATAATTTAAAAAATTTTTGTTGATGTTTTGGAGAACAGATTAATTGCGTTTCCATTCACTTCAATGGGGAGAGGTAATTTGAGTCATTTCCTTGATTTCCTATTGCGTGCAAAATCAACCTACAGGATGGTCATATTATAAGATGGATGCTGATGAAATGTCCATTTTGTTAGCATTCGTCAGGATGTTGTGGTCCCCCCCCCCCTTTGATTGGGCGTAGGGGGTGGGGGGTATCAGGTGCTTCGTGTGGTCTGCTCCTTAATGAGCCACATGTGAGCAGTTAAGGAAGGACCCATCTGATGTGCCCCACTCGCCTCATTACCAAACAATACATATTAATGGCCATCCTCGCCCCGCATACATAGAGCATACATATTCATACAGCACGCATATGGATGGATGGATCCTCGCCACGGTTGCAAATGACCCCCTCTTTCTTCAGCACACCTTTTGACTATACGTTGCTTCAAACTTTTTACTGGTCTTGCGACGTTTGAAGGAGGTTACGCGGAATGGGCACGCACTCGGGGCGAGTCAATCAAATGAAATATGTCTTCTATATGCAGTTTATGCTCGCTTCCCCCTAAAAATGATCAGAAGGATTGATTTATTTTCTGTCACTCAGTCCTATGTTGGTTTGCCACCTCCTCCAACACTTCCAATTCCATCACCTCCAAATTTGTTTTTCACTTTGTGGTGCTCTGGCAAATTTTACAATTGTATGCAAGTTTGGTGTTTATACATCTTAATAAAATGGTTTGTGCCATTTTACAACTGACGGTCTGCAATTAAAACGCCTTTCGCCTGTACAGCAAGTATGCAACGCTATTACAACAGCGACAAATTTTGACACTGAAATGGATTATCTCATTTTTTCGTACAGGGGAATGCCTCCTTAACCCACGTTGACCTAGTCTTTGTCCTCTGGAAGCCCCCGCGACCCCCTCCACTCCTGCTTATTTGATTCCATTGCTTCCAATGTTAAAATCCTTCTCTATTTGAATGGGGGTCTTAAGTCATTTGGATGGCCCCTTAAAGAGAAAGGAATGAAAAGTCAACAACCTCCTGCCCATTGTGATTCTTGAGAGCCTTTTACACACGTGTGCGCACATGCATGGACACACGCACGCACACACACGCACACAAGCCAATGATTTCAAGTCTATTATTATGCTAATAGACCTTCAGTCTCAACACATCCACACGCGTGCTCACACACACACACACACACACACACACACACACACACACACACACACACACACACACACACACACACACACACACACACACACACGGTAGACAAACAGCGCTGAGCTCAGCAGGAAAACTCACAAGTGAGCCATTTTTAGCATTTCCTGTCTGGTGTGTGTGTGTGTGTGTGTGTGTGCGTGCGTGTGTGCGAGATCTATCCGGTTATCATTCAATATCTTTGCATGTCAAGTTTCTGACTTATTTTTCCTTTGGAGCTTAAAACAAAGAGGTGATGATGGTAGGCACAAGGTTTGATTTAAAAAAACAAAAAAAACAAAAAGAAACAAGTGCAAGAACTCCAGTGAACAGACCTTACATAAAGTGCACGCGTCACCGGATTACATCACACACACAGTCATCCCGCCTCTCTGCATCAGTATGAATGAGGGGGGGAGGGCTGTGTGTGTGTGTGTGTGTGTGTGTGTGTGTGTGTGTGTGTGCGCGTGTCCTAGCTGCAGGGAGAAGTCATTTTGAGTGTAAACATCCAAAACAATGCATCACTCTTGCATGTGCCTGCAGTGAGCTACATTCATTTCACTCAGTTTTGACAAGAGAAAATGTGCTGCACGTGGCATGTCAGAGTACTGTGTAGCTTTGACGATTTATTTTAATGTATTCATTTCAGGGTGCAGGTGTGCAATCAGATCACTTTGGGCGAGAGACGGGGTACACTCTGAAGTGGTCACGAGCCAATCGCATTCGCACCTTGAGGTCATTCACATCGATGCATATCTCAATGCATGGGGTGCAATGCCATTAAGTTTGATTTTAAAGAGGCTCAATTTAGTAGCGTTCTAATTTAATTCCAAATGTTACGGCTCAGTTTGAGCGATGATGCAATGAATTTCTTGCTGTTGTTCTGCATACATATGAATGTCAATTTGTCAGTCCGGTAAATGTTCCTTTAAAGATATGGCTGCCCAATCAACAGTGATACATTTAAGTGGGATGATTCGATATGATTTAATACACTCACATCTTAAATCCAACCATATCTTCCAATTCAAACTGTTTTTTTGTGTTGTGTGTAGGTGTGAAAATATATAGTTTATACACATATCTAATACATTTCTCATACATTTTCTCCCCCCACATCCACATTTTATGTATATTTTTCAGTGTGATGTCATACACGCGTTCATCACTTGTTTTTTTTAATTGTTTAATTTTCTGTGTGGCCCTTTTTTTTTTCATCACAGTTTCCACTTTTTGCTAAGCCCCCTTTTGCTCCTCTTTAACTCGCCTTATAAATCAGTGCCGAGCCACCGAGTGCTTTCAAAGTAGCTCATTAAATCCCTCCACGCTGTTCCCATTGGACCGAATGCTCTCTCTCTCTCTCTCTCTCTCTCTCTCTCTCTCTCCCCCCACCCCCCATCTCCATTTCTCTCATCTATATAAGGGCAACAGCTGGTCTTGTGCACCAGAGAGCCGCTGCAGCTTCACACACTCTGAGCAGAAGCAGAGGCAGATGAAGAAGTGGAGGAGGCGGAAGAATGTGAGGACGTGTGGCTCTTTCCTGCGCGTTTGAATCATTTTTTTGTAGGAGCAATAATGTGCTTAAGAGGAGCTAATAGCGCGCAAGGACGTTTCGGGACGCGTTTTGGACGCTGCTGAACTTCTGCTTTGCACTACTTTTCAGGGTCAAGAGACAGAAGATTATTTTGAACACTGGAATGTGCCTGACTCGTGCTGCTATTGTGGTGCTGAAGGGACAGCGACGTCAACTGGCTCGCTTCAAGGAGCTGACCGGTTCTGAAGGACCTGACACAGGAGAGGAATTTTAACAGTAACAGAAACTGGGACCTTTTCTTTTTCTAATTTTTTAAAAAACATATTTAACACTCTTGGAATGCCCATAACTCAGTTTTCCGGGAGAAGAAACTTTTTAAACAAATTTTCATAAAGTGTGAATTGGTAGGCGTGAGTGTGTGTGCGTGTGTGTGTCTGCCATCATGCCTCGCTCTTTCTTGGTTAAGAAAGTCAAGCTGGATGACATTTCAGCCGCCGACCTGGAGAGCTCCTACTGTCACGGTCGACGTGGGGAATTGAGCCTGCGATTCCATCATCATAAAGGTGAGTCGCGCACACACGCTATTCCAACGCATTATCTGAATTCCCCAGGTAGCAGCATTAGTCATAAGTGACTCGGAAGGGGGTCAAACTCAGGTAGTGGCGAGAAAGTCAGGAAGCTAGAAAAAGTGGCGGTGGAGGAGTGACTGTACGGAGGAGGTGCACGGAATGCAGTATGCATCCACAAGGTCCAAATTATGACTAGCGTGTGATTCTCAACACGTGCCGCCTGCAGCCTGTAAACGTCATCAACCTTATTAAGGAGGATAATGTAAAACATGGTGGTTAAAAAAGAAAAAAAAAGCCAGTTTTACTTGGCAACCTGAAATTTATTAGCAATGTGTATGATGATACACATTGCTATTAAATTTCAGGTTGCCAAGTGAAAAGGGGTTGGGGGGTGGGGAGGGGGGTTGATCCGACATATACAATTTTCTCATTTATTCACAGCGCCACCGAGTGGTGATGTGCAGACTGGTAATGTAATTAACAGCGAGATGAAGAAGCAGAGAAGATCCCCAACAAAACTGCAGTATTTGTCACTGTGTCAAATGAACAGAAAGAAAAAGATACAGGCCTGTGAGTGATGTGGATGTGGGGAGAGAGAATGTATGAGAAATGTATTATATATGTGTATAAACTATATATTTCATATTTCATTTGATCAAATGATATGCGTTATTCAAAAATGTTGTTTTGTAAAGATACAATGATAAGAAATATTATGAAAAGTGGCTGTAAGGTTTTTTTTTAAGTTTAAATACATTTAAAGCAATGCAAGGGTTAAAATTATACCTCCAAAATGTTTTTATTTTTTCTGTTTGCGATAAACCAAGGTTCATTGTAGCGTTTTTTATGCTGGAGCTATATTGTCAGCTCACTTTGAAAATGTCTGCCCCCTAGTGGCCCACTGAATACTGGGGATACATCCCAATGACACTTGGGATGACAGAATCCGGAGGCATACACGGAGGCAGCAGAAGCAACACGGCAGGCCTACTGTGGCCCCTACACTCCTCCCATGTTATAAATATAACACGAGTTTGACTCGAGCAAGTGGCGCTTGTTGCACACGCACATGCGTACACAGCTGCTGTGTTTCTGTCAAGTTGGCATATTTTCCAGGCAGCTTACATGCCTGAGTGCATGGCATTTCACAAGCACACACACACAAGCACACACACACACACACACACACAAGCACACACACACACACACACACACACACACACACACACACACACACACACACACACACACACACACACACACAC
>CAAKHF010011097.1:0-28023 GCA_901007745.1 Hippocampus kuda
CCGGTTTCCTCCCACATTCCAAAAACATGCATGGCAGGCTGATTGAACACTCTAAAATTGTCCGTCGGTGTGAGTGTGAGCGCGGATGGTTGTTCGTCTCTGTGTGCCCTGCAATTGGCTAGCAACCGGTTCAGGGTTCTGTGATGCATTTTGTACGCCTACTGCCCAAAGACAGCTGGGATAGGCTCCAGCACCCCCCGCGACCCTTGCGAGGATAAACGGATCAGAAAATGGATGAATTTCATTTGTTTGCTGCAAAAATGAGTTTTTATAGTTTGTAAAATGGCAGTGAGACTGTGTTTTGACTCCTCATAACTATTTCTTTCGCTTTCAAAGGGATAATTTAATGCAGAAGATGATGAGGAAATTCCCTATTTCCTCCGACCTAAGAATGAAACAATAACGTAGCTCAGGTAAAACATTTCAGCTATCTTTTACGTTGACTATTTCCAGCATGTCATGTAGAATATCAAGGTGCAATGCCTGTACCAGGGCCATATAATAATAATAATAATAATAATAATAATAATAATAATAATAATAATAATAATAATATGGTCTCTCTTGTCAGATTAAATCCCAGATTGATTTCCATTACATACAATACAATACAATACATGCTGATTTATATAGCGCTTTCACAACAGCGGCAGCTGTAACAAAACGCTTAATACATCTACACAATGTACTGTGGGTCCTTGGGGAGCTAAAATGTTGCACAAAGTGCGTTTTTGTTTAAGATGATATCAAATCTCCCCTATCTACATACTTTCTGTAAATCACACGAAGAAGCCATCGCCGCTACAAAGAGAGCAACAGTCAGGGCTGGTAAAGGCATAAAAGAAGGATGTGTTACTTTTTCAATGCTGCATATTCTTACGCTGACCGCTTGCATTTCTGCCTCTGTTCTATACAGCAATGTATTCATTCATGAATTCATGATCATTGTTCAGACTGGATTTGTGTCAGTACAGAGATGAGCATGGGGATCTAATCCAATGCCAACCACAACACCCACCAAGCTCTAACATGGGCTTCGCTTTTTTGCTGGTGTGTGCAGTAATGAAAGTGCAGGCGTGTCCATGGGGTGATTCATGAGAGTGGCTGTCAGCATGAACCTGCAGGGAATTGGTAAGTGGATCTCCATACATCGAGGACAGATTTAAGACCCAAAGTCCGTTCATCAAGTCTGCAGGGATATAATAAAAAGGAAAATGTGGCAGACAACCACTTCAAATTCTCCCATATTTTGTTTTTCCTCTTACACACATTAACCTCATTCATGGATGTGCCAGCCTGGTGTGGGGAATAGCAGATTGTTAATTCAGATGACAGGAAGGAAAAAGGGTTCACTTCAGGTTTAGATTTTTTGATTTGCAGAAGCCTATAAAGGGGATTATAAAGTACTACAAACACAGACATGCACAGCTTTCTGAAGTTATAATGAATGTCAAAAATCAAACATTGTCACCCAGAAACATCCAACTGCTGTCATGTCAAGGCGGATGTCACTTTGACTTTGTCTGACTGTTTCCGTGACGGTGTCAGAGATAATGTTTACTGTGTCCTTAGGGTAGTCTCACAGTGCACGGATATAAATTGAGAGCTGCAGCTGGTTATTGATCAGCTAATAAATATAGAAAGCAAGGGAGCGAGAAGTCCTATTACGCAGCATATCAGTGACACTGAGATTAAATGCTGCGCGCAGTGATTTATGATGAGAACATTTGATCACCGTCTCGTCAGCAGGTCCTGCCCTGAAATTCATTCCTTTGTTGTTGCCCATCTCAGAGCCATGCTGAAATATGAGCGACATTATTGCTGCATCTTCAACGGCACTAGCACAACTGGCTTTTTTTGGGTTGGTAACATTTTTTAATTGGCTCGTAATTAGTCCAAAGGGTTGATAAGTGCGAGGGGGTTTGTGGAAGAAGTTGGATACTTGCCTGCTTGCTGAGATGTTGGGAAGAGTGCAATGTGGGACAGATTTAGTGGAGGCTGCATGCAGCTGTGACACTGCAAGAGCATAGGCAGATGAGATAAGTCACTCCACCTTCACGTTTGTGCTTCTCGTAAACTTGCTCACAGAATCCTTCCCGGAGAACATGCGGTGATGCAGCGGCAAGCTCGCTCACCGCTTTGGGTGACAGAGCAAACTTTTGACCTTTTGTACATACAGGGATGTTTTCTTTTAATGGATCATTTGTCTAACACGTTTGTTAAGAACAAAGAGATATGGTCATAATGGACTGGCTGTCTGGTCACAACTGCTACCCCATCATCATGATCATTGCAGTATTCCATACAGAACTTAAAAAATAATAACGATAGATTACTTGAAAACTCTAAATGTGGAATTTTTTTTTTCCAGTTCAATGTGGTGTGAAAAAAAGAGCAGCAATGCAGTGTTGCACTGCGGTGCAGTTTTCCTTGGGCCTCGGTGATGCCTTGAAGCCAAGAATGTGATCCCAGCAGAGGGAAGAGCAAGGGGTGAAGGGTTGAAATGAAAACAGAAAATAAAACAATTGTAATGAAGCCTAAATGCCAAACTGTGTGTCTGTAAGGAGTATTTTTGGCTGCACACTTTGTTTCAAAGCTCCCCACGTGAGATCTGCAGTGAGATTATTTTGGATCATGTTGTGTGTCTAAGGCAGGTTTCACATGGAAATTGAGAAGGCACTAAACCATTGTCTGCTACAGGCCGTGAAGGCCTCCACGCAGGGATATGATGATGTGGAGGGAAAAAAAAATCACTTCCCACTCTTTCTGACCTTCTGTGGATGCAGATGAGAGATCGAATCACACAGCAAGTGGGCGGAGTCAGCTAGATGACTCCCCCCCACCAACTAAAGAAAGCTCATGACAAAGATGACATATAGCAGTTAAAGAATTTTCGTAGACTCATCACAGAGAAGTACATGAGTCACAGAAAGACCTGTTAGTTGTTAGTGTGTACACAATTCTCCTTCGCCGACACGCTTTGTATCGAGTCTGCATTAAAGCCCATCTGATCAGTTTACAGTTCACCAGCCTCTACTGAAGCATATCATTAATTACACGATAGCAACAGAGCTGCCAATAATCTTTGAGGGGAAAACAAGATTCATCATGAAAAAGGTCATTTGTGTCTATCTTCTCATCTTCTCTGTGATGGTGGAGCAGACCGCAAATTAAGAGTGTCTTTGTGTGTGGTGGTTTACGCTGACGTGAACCGCCCAAAATGATATTGGAGAGTAAAGGTTGATTCAGGGCGTTTTTCAAGTTCACTTCAGTTTTTTTTTTGTTGATTGCTTCACTGTATCTCTGCACTTGTTTTGCTTGCAAAGGCTGATAGCAGCATGTGGAGATGCAGCATGCAGACAAATACACAAACGGTTTCTTTTTGAACAGGGTTGGTCTTCCTCTGTTTCACAGTCAAACTCAGCTTGGTGTCAGACAGATTAAGCGAGTCCAGCAGCTGCAATAGCCTGAAGCATCTATATATCAACAAATCTGCTGAAAACACCATCCTCCACTGTGCTTTTTCACATTTTGATTGCTTCCCAGGACTTTGATTTCCATATTTGGAACGTGCACAGACCTGTTAAGCATCACGGTTCTGTGGAGGCTTGATATGTTTATGTGACACATTCAAAGTCCCCAGTATGATGTACAAAAACAAAAATGAACACGTTCGCTGTTCCAGTCAACACATGATGTGAGTCATACGTGAATGTGGATTTGGGGAACAAACATCGGAAAGGGCCATCATGTTCGATTCCCCAATCAAGTTGAGTTTTTACCTTTTCTGTTGAGTCCCTGCTGCAATCAGGCAACTACTGAGTCGCCAACTACCCAGGCTGCAGTGTTGACAAGTGAGAGTAGCTCAGCCATCAACCCCCTCCTGGAGCACTGCATCTTTTTTCTGGAATTCACTTGGATTGCTTGGTTGATTCAGTCTAGCATTCACTGACTCTGCGGATGGAATAAAACCGTGTGTCACATCAGTCAACGGGCCATTAAACTAGTGAAGAATCAAAATATGACTAGGCGACAGTACATGTGACACCAGCTATTACAAATTTTGAATCTCTGAAGACGAGAGCACAAGACCGCGGATTAAACCGTAACAAAAGTTGAGGCAATGCATGATCAAAAACCGAGATCAATTACACACGCAGGTAGTAGAAACTCTGAAGAATATTGATTCGATAACAACTGGACTGTTCTGGTTGTCTTAGAAGGCACTTTGCCTCTCTTGTCTTTTAAGACAACCGCAACAGTCCATTTGGAATTGAATCAACACCTTGAGAATGAAAAGACCTTGATGAATGAGAACATTTGGAAGCAACTCGCAAGACGTACTGAAAGACAAAACTGAAAAGACACAGAGGGGAGAATCCAAAGTGGGAACAGGGTGTGACAGTGTGTGAGAATGCGTGGAGGGTTCGGGCGGGAGTCGATGAACGGGGACACAGAGAGCGCAAGAAAGCAGGTGACAGGAAGAGGAGGTAAAACAGACACAAAAGGAATGAAAAGAAGACCGACTCCAGAATACTCGTATCGTTATGCTGCCATCAATACAAAAGACGAATTCGTTGATTTCCCATTTCTCCTTTTTATTCATTACATTTGACATGTTTTGTTTTCTATTGAATTATGACCCCAGAATGAACGTTTTGAAAAATGACTCCCTCAGGTCATTCAAACCATGTGGCCGTTGCCACTGCTGATCATATTGAAAAAACCTTCAACCTTCCTGATTCAATTCCAAATGAAGAGAGTTTTACATATTGCAATGAAGCCAGAATGCAAAAATAATCCAACTGTTGTTGATTGTTCACTTTTGTGGAGGCAATGTTTGCTTGAATCCTTTTTGTAGAGAAAGGGCAGCTTGTTCGTTATGGGTCAGGACAGTGATGGTCAATTTAAAACAGCCCAAAGCAATTCACATTTGTATTGTGTCAATCAAGGTTTGAAGGATTAGGTCAATACCGCAGAGGCCATGTGGAGGCTAGCAGCTGAATAATCAAAGTACGAGGCCCAAGATAACAATGTCAAGATGGAGAGCAAAAATTGAGGAAATCTCTTAAAGAGGTACGTTACGTGACCTGCATTCAACATGACGCAAGTTGTGAGGTTTTAGAGGTTTAAATAGAAAAAGGGTAAATGACTCTAGTTTAGAGCAGTTGCACTGAAAGCCGCTTTAAAAAACACAGTAGAACAAAGACCATGCCAGTGCAGGTGGTTATATCACATCGTACACTTTCATGGGGCTAAAAGATTACAGTTAGACCCCTCTGCTTGAAAATATGTTACTTCTTCTTTGGAATGACCTTTTTTGATCATTATTAAAAAAAAATGAATGGCTCGTGTACATGATGAACATATGTACGGAAGCATTTTTGTTATCTGACACCAAAGTGTATGTCAAAAAGCATTTTAAAAAACTGTTTTTCTTTTCAGGATTTATTTGAAAAAGGCTGTCTGTGAAAATGGAGCTATCCAGTGCAAGCAATGCGACAATCACGGACAGCAGTACTTTTGTTGTGTTATGGTTGAGCAAGATAAATAAAAATGTATATTTACCACATTGTTACTGTGGCCACTGGAGCCACATCGCTTGTTATTAGAGGAGGCTGCACACGTTATCATTTTATCTACTTTGGAATCGGGGGGGAGGGGCGCATTATTGTTTTATTTGACAGGAACAAATACATGTAGGGCATAGAAGAGATGGGCATATTTAGTGAGCCGAAGGTTTGAAAGTTCTCACTTAAAAGTGATAGGTTATATACATTTTTAAAACTACACACTTCTCTGACAACCTGAATTGAAAAAAATACTTGGGGATGCCCATGGTGGTTGCACAAAATAAAATCATGTACTTAAAATCAACTACTTAAAAAGCACACATTGAAATGAGGTAATGCAACTCATTTTTTTCAGTGTATGGTGTGAAAGTAATGATTTTGATTGACAATGATTGTAAGAATCAAACATTCTCTACCAAAGAAAGACTTTGTAGTTTGTGTTCAGATCTACGGAAAATTTATTCTTTAAAATGTATAGTTAATACAAATGAATTTTGGCAGAGTATCAAGGGTTCTGAGACAGCTGCATCCATGTGAACATAGCAGGAAAGTCATAGGTATCAAACTGTTCCCCTAGATGTGGTGCGGCCAGAGAATGACCAGGGGTGACTATGCCCCCCCCCCACACACACACACACAAATGACCCCCACATAGGTCCAACCCTGACATACCAAATGTATATTCCACAACAGGGCGGCCTAGTGGTCGACTGGCTAGTGCATCGGCCTCACAGTGCAGAGGTGCAGGGTTCGATTTCGGCTTCGGCCTTTCTGTGTGGAGTTTGCATGTTCTCCCCGTGCCTGCGTGGATTTTCTACGGGTATTCCAGCTTCCTCCCACATTCCAGAAACATGTGTGGCAGGTTGATGGAACAGTCGAAATTGTCCCAAGGCGCGGATGGTTGTTTGTCAATTGACTGGCAACCAGTTCAAGGTGTCCCCCGCCTACTGCCTGAAGACAGCTGGGTTGGGTTCCGCCACTCCCGCGACCCTCGAGAGGATAAGCGGATTGGAAAATGGTTGAATGGATTTTAAAGAACAGGATTGCGGGAATGGGCACAAGTCTTACAACTTTTCTCTCTGTGCACAATATGACAAAATCTTTAAATCGCACCATGTAAACAAGACATAATTTTATGGAAATAAAAATAGGTAAAAAGATTGCGCAAAAAAACCCCCACATGCCTGCAGACAATCACAAGGATTGAAAATCACGTTTCTGAGAGACTCTCAAAAGTCACCAATAATCCATTATGATGTGTTCTTCAATATTGCGTTAAAACATATACAATGTAACTTTTGTCCCAGTGAAAATGGTCTATAAAATACAGTAAAAGGTGTATACACAAGATTTATACACTTTAAGGTGCAGTTTGTGGGCATGGGAAACATAACGTGAGGTTTGGTCCAAGTTGCACAATCTTCCACCCTGCCACAACACACACGCACACGCACACGCACACACACACACACCACACACACATGCACACACACTAAAATCGGAACAATACAGATCACTTAAAAAGCATTGTGCCAGAGAGTGAAAGTAGCATAACCTCAAATAAGTTGCATTTAAGTCATCATAAATACATTCACCCATACATGTGCATGTTTCAGAGTTAGAACTCTTCAAACTATACAGCCACAGGATGGATGAGACCAGGAGGAGCCACTGGAGCAGCAGGAGGAGACTCTTGACCTTGGTAGCCTAGCGACAGGATGTGTTTTTGCAGGTGTGTAATCCACTGCTCTTGGACAGACAGAGGCCCATGAAATACTTTTTCACAGAACCTGTAAAGTAGCCAAAATAGACAAGAAAAGCTGATCTAAACAGTGTTGAGAATGAAAATGTAACTGGAGTCTACCGTAAGTGTCCTTTTGGAGCATTGACCAACAAGCCTGCAATGAGTGTTTCGCCATCTTGAGGAGGCAGAATGAAACTACAACAATAAAATGGCATCACCCATAAGTACCAACCAACACAGCAAAATCGACATTTGATTTTAAATCCCAATGCAGCAGATTTGAAGAACTACGCTTCTTTAAGTCATATGTAAATCTAAAGCATTATAAATTACATTTCCTAAATCCTGAACAGGATAAGTGATATAGAAATTGCATGATGAAATTGTATTACATTACATACATCACTTGGAAATTCACAAAAACCGTGAACAACTTTGCATTTTCAACCACTTATCCCATTTCTGGACAGAGGTGAGCTGGAGCATATTTCCAGCTCACGAAAGGTGGAGTAAACTGGACTGGGAGCTGGCCAACCCAATGCCATTATAGGCCAACATGACAAAAGTTCTTTGACTTTTTGCGATATTAAAAAAAAAGAGCTTAATATCATTATTATATTCATCATAATGGTGATTCCCCCCCACATCATCCCCCCCCCCCCCACACACACACCATTTTAATAGCACATTTCTCTGAATGCTCTGAACATGGAAGCAGAGTAAAGGATCCAAGCAGATGAAGCTCAACTTGCCATCGCTGACATCAATCAACCATCAACAGTCCATACAATCCACTTCATTCTTAACAACGGCTGTTAGATTCACAGATTACATCCCATATGCGTTCTATAGTATTTTATTATACTTATTTTTCCTTAGTTTTTAGCACAACTATTTTTTATCTAGACAGTGGTTGTTCTTAAACAATTCAATCTGACAATTACGGTTCTCCAGTAGTCAACTTACTGACCTGCACTTGAGTGAGTAAACTTTTCCGACCAGTTTGACCAAAGGCGTTAATGGAGGTTTGGGCAGCAGAGACGGGATGCTTCCAGTTCGCGATGGTTGCTGCAAGTTGGTGTCTTGGTTTTCTTCTCCTGCTCGTGAAATTTGTTTTGGAAGAGCCAATGCTGGGAAACACAAAAGTGGTGTTATGATATGTAGTGGTGCTACATTGTCTATCTTTCTGTTGTTTGCTCACCTCTTGGAGAGCGCACGCCAGTACTGCCACACACTGCCACAGAGTGTATGTGCCCTTGTGTTTGTTTGGATGAACCAGCAGAGACACCCTGGTCATCTTTGCCCAATTTATGTCCTGTGAACTTCAGGTTGTTGCCCGGCAACGATTCAGAATCCGACAAAGTGGATAGTGAAACAATTTTCTGGGAAAAAGACAAAATGAAAGCAATATTTTAATACACAGTTCTTCAAAATGATTTCAAGTTAAACATGCTGTCTAGTTATTATCAACGGGTGGGCTCAACCACCCCCCTGAATTCTAATTCTTCCTCTTCCAAACGCATTTTGAACAATTCCACCCGTGTACTTTTGCACAGCCATGCTTGGATGAGTTTCGTGTACTTGAACACGATAGCCCTGACCTCAAGGCAATCAAATATCTTTGGGAAGAACCAGGCCAGATAGTGAGCCAACATTCGTGACCTCTGTCCGCACATGTGATCCTCTGGACAAATGAACACACATTCCCACATTGACACGACAACGTCACATAGAAGAGCAGTGTCAAACTCCAAAGTTTCACACGTCAGTTTATGTGCCCCCAAAAATCATAAAGTATGTCTTCTATGTCTGCTGCATCCACAACTGCGATGTCTGAAATGCAGATGTCAAATTTCACGCGTGCGTGTGTACATTACAAATAAAAAGATGATGATTGTCAATCTATTCTACTTCTTCTACTTGCTCTCTTAGGCAGAAAATCAGGACTAAAATTGCAATTTTTCTTCACAGGAAGCTTTTTTTTTTTTTTAAACAGGAATGCTTTTGTCCTTCCAATCTCTTCTCAACATAATTAAACAATAGCCATGACTTTTATTTTTTGCATGCCACAATATCCCATGATGCTTTTACATAATAATCAAATCCTGGGGAAATATGCTATCATAAGTTGAGCTGCATACTGTATACATTTCTATGGTCTGTGGGAAACTATAACTAATGCGACAACAACAAAAATTAGATTGACACCACTGTATGTAGAAGGCCTTGTCATGCATCCCAATGCACTTGTCTATATCAAGGTCAAGGTCATCTTTATTGTCAAATATGCCCTATGTACAGAATACAGCACAGATGAAATTTCGTTCCTCTCAATCCTCACTGCATATCTATATTGTGCATTTCTAGGCTGTGAGGAAATGAACAACGAACAGCACACCTTCTTGATGTTGAGGTCTCCCTCGCGATAGCGACGGGTGACAGCGGCCACCTTAACTGGGTCCTTCCGTATCAACTCCCTTAGGTGTTCAATCGGTGAGGTGGCCCCTTCCGATTTCCATTCAAGCACGCCCAGTTGGCGAAGGTGAGCCCGTGCGTGACTGGCTAGCGCCTTGCGATTTTCAAACGTGTAGCCACAAAGCTCACAGGATTTGCCTAAAAAATAACAAAAGCAAACAAGATAAAGAAGTTCATACGGCCATCAAGTATATTAAGCATACACGTCCGAAACACACTTTCATTACTGTTACTCTCACTAAAAAGTGTCACTGATTTCTTACCCCAGGTCAAAGTCTCACTCTTGCAAGATGGAGATTTGTCTTTCATTGAATAATCCAGAGGTGAGGAGCACAGGTTAGAGATCGCCTGGTGGGATGACTCTGATGTCCTTTTGAAACCTTGAGGACTACCCTGAATTTTCCCGGACGATGACACCTCGTTGGACAAAAACCTGTCGTCACCGCGCATCATAATGTCATTGAGGAGATCAATCGGCGATGTCTTGATGGACCAGGTGAGGCCAAGCTGGCGCAGATGGGCGCGGGCGTGGCACGACAGCGCTTTGCGAGTCTCGAAAAGCTGACCGCAGTAGTCACAAAGGACCGTGGGTGGCGCGAGTTCATCTGTGGTGGGGCATGCGAAGAAAGTCATGATGTTTCAAAAAAAAAATGAATTTGCAAAACAACTCTTGAGTGGTACCTGCACTGAGAGCCTTGGAAGGAGTTGCAGGGGCAGATAAATTCAGTGGGGGAGTACTTGCGCTGCTTGAGCTGGCTCCGCTCACGACAGACACATCAACCTCCAAAGGCTCAGGCTTGGGCATTCTGAGGAGGGGGTCCACTGCCAGACGAAAGCCTTTCTTAGCCTTTGGGGCCCGGTTCACTGGGCTCTGAGGAGACTTTGCAAGGCTTGATGAAGTGGAGGGAAAAGATGGCCTGGATTGCCCTGTGACAGAGGACAGAGGCTGGGAGGCCAGAGGAGAGGTTGGTGCTGAAGAGGGTGCTGCGAAGGAACTGGTGATGCTGTTCATTTTTAGGGGGCGTGCGGCTTCCAACACACCACTGCTCACCAATTCTTGTACAGTATCGATAGCGGACTCATCCTTGCCCAGAAGGTCAAGAACCCCAATCTGTCGCAGGTGAGACCGTGAGTGGCTAGCCAGGCCTTTTCGATTTTTACATACCTCCCCGCAAAGAATACAAGTGAACTCCTCAGGGGGCTTTGGCCGTTTACAGGGAGGAGACGTGGGTGGAGGGGACAGCCCTGAGGGACGTTTAGTGGGAGTCCCGAGCTGACTGTTTGTGGGTAAAGGCTCCTGTTGCTGCTTCCTGGTGGACTTGAGGTCTTGGTCATTCATGATCTGGTATAGAAAGTCAATGGGGTCGCCCTTGATGTCAATGTCAGGGATTCCCATCTGTTGCAGATGGGAGCGAGCATGACTGCACAGACCTTTACGTGTCTCATACCAGCTGCTACAAAGCTGGCAAACGTGCACCTCATCGTTGTTGTTGTTGTTGTTTGAAGCTGCAAAATGGGGAGGGGCTGATTAGTGAATAGTATCATATGGATGAATAGAAAATAAATAGAGAGGTGGCACACATTTCCAGTCAATCACAGTACTGAGACAGAATAGAGAGCACTACACTCATGGTCCCCTGCTACGTATATCACGGTTCATGGTTCATCTGTCACTGGCGAGAGAGAGCCAAAAGAAAGAAAGAAAGAGACAGAAAGAAAGAGAGACAGAGAGAGAGAGAAATTTTAACACACCCTGCGAACGCTTCTGTGTTAGTTCAAACATTTTCTATCATAAGTCCGAATTTGGAGTTGTGCGTCTTCTAGGTATGTTGTGAAAGCGCTATATAAATAAAGATGGGACTGTAATGTTGACATGCTCATTTTCCTCAAGAAGAACCAGTACACTTACGCCACTTCACTTAATTTTACGTCAGAAGTTTTGTTGTGCCTCAACCTCAGTTGTCATTTCGGCTAAGACACTTTCAATGAATCAGCAAAGCTGTTCATGTGGAAAAACATCTTAGTATTTCCTGACATCTCTAATAATGTAGAAAAATATTGACAGAATTAAGTGATTCATTTTCATTGCACTGGATCAAGTAAATTTCGTCACTTGGCTGACCACAGGCAGATTATTTCTCCTTCTATATGCAACTTATATTTATACTGTGTACAGTTCTTTTTCTGAAACATTTATTTATGCATGCAACATTTTTTTTCTTCCTTACACCCCCTCCCCCCCTCAATTTTGCTACTGTAGACTGCACATTTCCCCAGTGTGGGACAAATAAAGGTTATCTTATCTTATCTTATCTTATTCTGAGGCAATTAATTACTCAAACTTCACCAATAACAATAATTTGTGGTAGGAATTCAGAGAACCCACATAAAACCCACAGAGAACAGCATTTTCTTATTATTTCTTCACTCAAAAGGAGACATCCCTACCTAATGTGACCGGGGCATCCGTTTCAAGAGGTGCCCAAAGTGGCTTTGCTGTTGTTGGGTGCTCCAAAGAGGATAGAGCTCTGCCCTGCTGTTGTGTAAAATCTGAAGGAAATGCGTCAGGAACCAAAACTGCTGATGTTTGGGCTGGGGAGCCTTCTTGATCCATCTCCTCTAAGGTCGCCATGATTCTAAAATCTTTAAATCAGCGGTGATTCTGGTGGTCGTGCAGTATCTCTTTTCTCATGGGCAGAGGGGTAGCTGACTGTCAAACCAAGCAGAGTATACACAATATATCATAAAATTGCGATAAATGTTGATTTTAAGGCATTTCGTAAAACAAACAGCATAATCATCTCTATGTTAGCTTCTATTCTCTACTCTAATTGCTTCCTACTGAGGGACAACGTCTTCCCCGGAGGCGTTGTGGAAAATTCCGCATCGATTGACCCTGCCAGGTCCTGAGGAACAACCACTTTCCCCAAGAGGTCTGCTAGTGCGCTTCATTTTAGCAAATTGACTCTCATGCTTTAACTTACATAGAACAGCTTCATGGCCTACATGACACCATCCCCAGCCTGTTCATCCTGTGATCCCTTCTCGAGGTTTCTTCCTCTAATTTCACCCAAATGTTGTGCACATTTTGAGCATGACGTCTCTGATCCACTGGTGAAAGGACACTTTGAATCTCTCCTCTTTCATCTATAACTGTACTTCAAACAACAAAGTGTATGCAGAAAAAGTGGTTAAGATTGCACGACTGTCTGTGTCTTATGGGTTGTGTTGTATTATTTTGTCATTTTATGTTAATTGTTCTGTTGATGGCGGCGCGGGTATCCGCAGCGGCTCCTCTCTCTCCTGTGGTTGCACTGTGGTTGAGAGGAAAGATTTTTCATCTGTGCTTTATGTTGCACTTATTTGACAATAAAGTTGACTTGACTTGACTTGTTAAGTATTTCCGTGCCCGATATGGGAGTTTTTCAAAGTAAAACAGACAATGTTAATCGCTGTGAACAGTGGTAGTGTGAAATCCTTTGAGGCTCTTTTGTAATCAGGGGCTACAGAAATGAACTTGACCTTCCTTTAAACCATTTTCTATATCACTGGTCCTCGTTAGGGTCCCAGGTGAGATGGAGCAAATTCCAGAAAACTGGATGAGATGCAAGGTACACCCTGAACTGGTCGCCACACTCACTTGAACGCCGGTGGGCAACTTCGAGTCTTCAATTTACGGAACCTTTTGGAATGTGGGAGGAAGCTTGAGTACCCTGAGAAAATGGGAACATAACATGGTGTTTCTTTATTATGAGTGTAGTTAAGAACATTAAAAGCATTTCAAGTAAAACGTTTTAAGCAGAATTTAGAAACTCTTACAGAGAAAAGAAAAATAGAATGTCTTACCTCAGAAACCAGTGATTAATATCATTGTATCTTTTGAATAATATGTGCCTATAAAGAAGCAATGTTAAAATTAAGTTTCAGCTGACGAATCGGGATACGTTTTTTTGGGGGGTGTGGGGGGTCAAATAATCATTTGTAAATATGAAAAGTAACCAAACATATCGACCGTGATAAAAGTTTACAAATAACCATTCTTCATCTTACTTTTATAAACGAAAGAATACCGCCGGTTACATTTTGTCTTTATCACACTTCGGCTTGCTGGATCCATTTTTATAGTGAGAAGCTCGGACAAAGCAGAAAATATGTTATAAAAAAATGATGAAGAATCCCCACCACCATCATCACCACCACCACAATCACCACCACGACCACAAAAAAACCAATACCTTTTGTTTTGATATGCATACAAGCTAACGCCACAAGAAATTGAATCATAAAAATGGGTTGGAAGAAAAGAAAAAAACTGTATCGTAACCAGCGCACAGATATGTACAGTCGATGACTTGTTAAAAACAAGTTAATTTACCTTCGAGCCAGAGATGACAAAGCCCGGTGTCAACATAACAAGCTTTAGTTGAGCTAACCGGAACTAGCAACAATGGCTACGTCTTTACCTTCAAAGTAAGAGCTCAACAATGCACTACGGCCAGAGCCGGTCCACGCCTTCACTCAGGGCCTCAGCAAAATGGACAGTGCGATGCACAACATATGAATACGGTTGTGTAGCGAATAAATGGTAACTAGTAACTTATGCTATCAGATACTGTAATCATTACAGCTTTCAAATGACCCCGTGTTTGGGTGAAAATACATCTGTTAGTGTACAGTGAAGTGTGGGGTCCCACGGCTGTGATTATTTTAAAATTCATTAACAAATCGCAAGTCGCATACACGAACATCACACAAAAATAATTGAATACAAGTCAGACAGCGAATTTAACGGAAAAAAGTAGGAATAATCATAATAATACAAGTACTAAATATATTTGTAAAAACGAAAGAAAAATGTCAGGGGTCCAAAATAAAACTAAGAAATGTTGAAATTTTTAAATATAAACACAATTTCAACGTTTCAGCAGCGTTCTTATAATTAGAACCAGATACAGAAGGTAAATATACATGGGACTCTTTCGGTACTAGGGCTGCTGTGAACTTCAACCACGGGCGAGCGTAAAATGTCACTTCCGTTACCCCTCTGTGGCACCGCCTACTTATTCGGCGCAGCCTCAGTAGAGGGTGTGAATATTTCACTCGTAATCGTGCAGCCAAACGTCGGCGACCACTACGTTCCGGTCCCCCAGCTAGGTAAGAACTTGACATTTTCCCACGTTGATTTTTTTCAAACTGTCACTCAGCAATCAGTGCGCGAGTAGAAGTAATTGATGCTTGTTTTGGAGCCACTAAATGCTAATATGTCGTTGTCCGACGATAGGTAAGCTAACATTGAGCTAGGCTGGCAGTGCCGGGCTCTTGGTCCTTTACTTTAGTGTGTGGGGTTCCTAATAGGTTTTTCTTTGTTCCGACCATGCCTCATGCGATCTCCTGGTCGGACCATAGATGCCATTAACTCTGTGTAGCATAATTGAGTGTTTTGTCCAGTTAAAACATTATCTGAAAAAAACAAAAAAAAAAAACAAGCCCCATTTAAACAATTACCACAGCACGTGGAACAATTACTCATTTTAAAACAACTTGTCATTGAGTGACAATATTTCAATTAAGCGAAGTACTATAATGCGTTGCTTTTTTGCAATTAGTGACCACTTTATGGTAAACATAGGTTTATGATGGCAGATTTTAGCAGACACTAATTATTCTTTGTTATGCGATACTGTATTAGCATGTATATATACAAACGCTGCTGCTTGATTTTTATTTTTTATTTTTTTATTCTTTCCCTCCCCCCTTTTGGCTCGTTAATGTTACTCAGGTTTGCTAATAGGCTTTTGTTCCCTGCTGGTTGAACATGACTTGCATGTGACTCCATGCTTGAGCTCACTCAGCGTAAAAGCAGCGCATTGATCCTCCAAAGATTGAAAAACATTCTTCAAAAAAGCCCCTGGTAGTCCAGAAGCACTTTTAAGTGTAATAGCATCTTAACCATATCCTCACTGGGTCTTTTCTAGTCATTTGGTTTCACGATGTCCTCTGGAAACGCAAACATCGGCAAGCCGGCCCCTGCCTTCAAAGCCACAGCTGTTGTGGATGGACAGTTTAAGGACATTCAGCTGTCTGACTACAAAGGTAATATTCACATTTTATAGTTGTGTTATGTTTTTTTCCCCACATTATATTTTTCCTCTGTGCCCTTCAGGAAAGTATGTGGTGTTTTTCTTCTACCCCCTCGACTTCACATTTGTCTGCCCCACCGAGATCGTGGCATTCAGTGACCGAGCGGAAGAGTTCCGCAAAATTGGTTGCGAGGTGCTCGGCTGCTCCATCGACTCTCACTTCAGCCACTTGGCCTGGTGAGGAATCCTCCAGGAAATGTGTCTGTCTCTCTAACTTGGTGTCACTGTGACACACACTTAAATGTGTCTTACAGTTTTGGTGCGATCCCTTGGAGGTTGCCTTGGTTGTGTTTTTGTCCGCAATCCTGTATTGGGGTGTGGAGCAAAAATTTTCACTCAATACTTTCTAGGTTACCCGTGTCTTTTCAGTCCAGCTAATTCTTAGAGTGTTTCTGTTTGATTCAAATGGAGGATGAGTTGAGTTACACTTGCTTGAAATAGCACCACCCTGCCGGGTCAGGTTATCTATCATCGCTTGGCTTCTCTGCATGCACCAGATAAGTTCTCAGTGATGCCACGAGTCTGTTATCAAACTCGAATTTCTACATCGAAAGTTCTGGAAGATGTGATGGCATTTAGAGTTTATGACTCAATTGCACTTTTGAAACATTGCGTTGGTAGTGATCCTGATCCAGTGTTACCTTTTCACGATGTTTGCAGGCTTTGCAGAAGTGTTTTGTCTTAAAAAGAGCACATCAAGTTTGTGCTGTTTTGATGTAGATGCTTCTCCCCTCCCTCTAGGATCAACACACCTCGGAAGCAGGGAGGTCTGGGTAACATGAAAATCCCCTTGGTGGCAGACCTCACAAAGACCATTTCCAGAGACTACGGTGTATTGAAGGAGGAGGATGGCGTTTCATACAGGTGTTTGGCCATAGGACGCAAGGAGGCCATGTTATAGTGTCAGCAATATTGGGCTGCATGCTTTGGAGGATCCACATGTGCTATCATTTTTTTTTCCCATGTCCCCAACCTCAGCCTTATGTCATGGTGCTGGAAGGCTGTGTAATAAAAATGATAAGATTTGACAGTGGGGGGGAAAAAAACAGAAGGCAATATTGGGGGCTGGGGGCACCAACGATAGTAGCCTGTGCAATCCAAAAAATGTAAAGGCTGTACTGCATTTATTTGTATGTTTAATTGGGACATCATTACTTTATCATTGGCCGTCAAGTGCAGTCCTGAGTTGAGACGATGTGCAATTCAGCAATGACTTTCTACTTTTGGGAGGAAAAATAAGTTAAACCATGTCTTGTGTTTGTCAGGGGTCTGTTTGTGATTGACAACAAAGGCATATTGAGGCAGATCACCATCAACGACTTGCCAGTGGGTCGCTCTGTGGACGAGACCCTGCGCCTGGTCCAGGCTTTCCAGCACACTGACAAATATGGTGAAGGTAAGTTTAGGAGGTTCTGAGTGGCTGATTATTTTCAATATGTTTAATGAAGCTTTACTGTTGTGATTAAATTACTTGGTGCAAATATTCTCTGTCTGCAGCATTGATATCTAACGTTGATAGATTTAAAGGATTTTATCGTTTGTCTTGGACGTCCCTAATAATTGTGAATATGCATATCACTATTGAGTTGTCTGGTAACCTTGCAGGTTGTTGACATTTGTACTTTGTGCATTTTTACTGCTGTGTGTCAATGACTGATATGTGAACACTACACTTTGTCCTCTTACAGTGTGTCCTGCGGGCTGGAAGCCAGGCAGTGACACCATCATCCCTGACGTTGAGAAGAGTAAAGAGTTCTTCTCCAAACAGTAAATGTGAAGGTCATCTTACCAGTCCCTGAACAGTAGCCCTTGCCCTTAGTTGAAATGTGCTTCTGTGGAACAGTCATTAGTGACTTTCTGCTTGTCCAAAGCCCAACCTATTCCCAGTTCGACACTTTGTACGTCCAGTATAAAACTGATGGGACGACCTCCAAGTCTCAAGCACTGAAATGCTAATTTCCTTGTTTTACTTATCATTTTTCTGGCTGCTTTCAGATGATGATGTCGCCGTTGATTAAAGCAGTAGGAATGTGAAGCAGCTTCCTTTTTTTTTTTAAATGGTTCTGAGTGTCATACCACATGTCCCGTCTAGGGGGTGCTACTAGTTTGTGACAAGTATTCATTCTGTTTCCCAACGTTAAAGTCGAGAGACATATTTTACATGAGGAAAACTCTTACGGAAACTGACCAAACGTCTCAAAAATAATACCGACTGAAATAAAGAATTTTTTCACAAAATTCACAAAGCTAGTATGTTATTTGAATGGCAACGGGTGGATACGCGTTACGGTAGACCTTCTGATGTTTCGGAGGAGAAATTAATCATTGGACTGGCATAGAGAGATGAGCAGTATTATTTTGTAGTAGCCTCAATAAATTTAAATTGAAAAACATTTTCCTGTGTTAACACTGATTATCTGAATGCACACTGGTTGGGAATCACTGACATATCCCACCTAACAGCCAGTTTATTGTGGTTACAGATCAAGTTTAGACATGCTGCATACGAAATGACAGCAATAGTAAACCATTTGATTATCACTTAAAACGAGCTTTTTCAATCAAAATCATACGACAGTCACAATAATTGCCTGTCAACAAGTAGGGGTAATGCCTTGAGTGGAGAGATGAACCTCTCAGATACGGTAAACCACTCCACAAGGTTCATGCTATCCGTTTTTGTCCTTTTACAGGATGAAGTTGAATGTTTGAGCTTCAATTGGATCAAATGTTGACTTGCAATGCAACTACGTGTTATGTTTTCCACCAGATCATATAAGATCAACATTTAATACAGCCTCTAGAAGATATTTTCCTCTTACTGTGGCCTAGTTATAAAATCTGCACCACATCTCGTAAATTCCTGACAAGAGTGCTTGTTTGTCTGAACCTTTGGCTTAAACGGTTCTCCTGATTTCGCAGCTTGTTTGGGGAACCTGAAAGCAGAACTGGGGAACTCCCACATCGCTCATTGACAAACCATTTCACACTCACACACCGACATACTTGTGGTACTGTGGCCTCTCTGACCAGCTTTGTAGGAGGGAGTTCCCGGAAACCTATAAGTGTTGTGACGTTTGTGAGAACATTTCCCCATACAAGGAGTGTTAGTTCGTCAATAGGAAAACAGGCCTATCTGGGGCGTTGAAGGTCAGGAAACTCAAGTGCTGACAGAGCAGATGATACTGACAACAGCCTGTCAGTGTTCTCGAGAAATGCCTCAACAATTCCAAAGAGGTCACATTTCAAAATGCCGAGAACACCATGAAGAAAACAACACATTTCTCAAGTGTATCATTTCTTTTACTTAAATATACTGTACAGGTACAAAAAATAATGGTCAGGTTCAACCTGACAGCAGAAATAAGTTACAAGAGAATTCATCACAATGTACAATGTAAACAGGACAAGTTGTGCTCCAAAATGCCCAAAGTGTGTTCGTTTTCACCGATTCCCATGTACTTTAAGTTTCAGCCACAACAATCCAGTAACCCGTGCTGTCAGTGCAGTTCCAGTCCAGTGTTTTCAAAGTGCTAAGTTCGGTTTCCTCAGTAGGATTTGACTTTGGGAGACAACATGAGCTGACAGCCGCTGCTCACATGTGTCATGACTTTCTGTTTGAGTTGGGCCACCTGCTCCCGTAGGAGGGAGGCCGTGTTGGACAGCCCCGCGTTGTCCGTTTTCAGAACCTTCACTCTGTCCTCCAAACGGGCAATGCGCTCCAGCTTACGCCGCCGACACTTGGACGCGGCCAGTCGGTTCCTGAGCCGCTTGCGCTCCGCCTTGATTCGCTCCTGATTCTCCAGGTCGATGGGGGACATGGGCGGCGAGCTGTTGTCGCTGCTCGGCATGTCCGGGACGGTCTGGGGCTCCTCCTTGAGGCCGCCGAAGCGCGGTGCGTGCAGCCCAGCGCCGGCCAACGAGTGTTGGAAGGAGTGGGGCGCGTGCGCACCTCCATGGGGGTGATGCGACTGGGGGTGCGGGTGGTGGTAGGGGTGGTGCGGCAGGTAGCTGATGGTGGCGGACGGGTAACTGACAGCCGACGACAAGCCGGGGTTCGTGGAGCAACTGCCCAGGTTCGTGTACTCGAGCGGCTCGGGCTGCATGGGTGACCCGTACACCGAACCGGGCGCCGAACAGGCTACGCCCCCGGTTCCGATGGACACGTTGGGCGGTGCCATCTGGTTCATCTTGTGCAAGTCGTCCAGAGCTTTCACGAAACCTTCGGCAAAGCCCTCCTGCTCCTCTGTGATCCCGCGGTTGTACAGGTACTGGCTCGGCGTCGGCGTGGTAGTGATGAGCCCGTTGCTGTTCTGGATGATGAGTCGCTCCAAATCCGGCGAGGCGAGTTTGAGGGAGCCCGGGTCCGCCGTGGCCGCCGAATACAACTCGGAGTCGGCGCGCAGGTGGTGAGACTTGAAGTTGGAACTCCGATAAGGATCAGACAAGTTCAAGTTCATGTTCTGCTTTAGTAACTTGTAGTCTGACAGGGCTGCGCCTGGATGGCCATAAGCAGAGAGAAACGAGTCGTCATAAAAAGGCTGTTCCATTATTGAGGACATATTCGCTTTAAAATCAGACAGGCAAATAGGCTACGTGAGTTCGTGAAGGTGTCCCAACTCAATCTCCAGCAAGTCCTGATGTATTATTATTTTGAAGAGCACTATTGTTAAAAAAAAACAGCAAAACCTCCCAAATAGAGGAACTCTACTATACCAAGTCGTCGATTTGTACCTTTAGTTGGAATCAAAGCGCAGTCCAGTGACTAATTCAGATGTTTTCATCCCACTCGTGTGTTGGTAAGTCTGTAATTTTGAAAACCTGTCTGATCGTCTCTTTAGTTTCCTCTCTCTTATGACAAGCAGCCGACCAGTTTCACTCTATTTATGCGATCCGGACATGAGAGCGCAGCAGTCCTGAGCGACATCCGATCCCAGGCTTTGATTGGTCGCGGTCTCCTCTTGGCCCCGCCCTCAGGATGTCAGCCGTGCGTAATGACGCACGTTGCCAGTAACCACCACTGTAAACACGCCGAGGCCCTTTCGCCCAGAGGAAAGTCGAAAAGGAAAATTAGAAACGCCACAACAGCGCATTTACGATTACAGCTTCTGTCAACGAGCTTTGGGGGTCCAATTCAGCCCAGTAGACAAGAGCACACAGAGTCCCCTCGCAGACTTGGCCTTATTGCCAATCAATACGCGGATGCTGAGTCATGGATCCAAACATATCGGTTAGTCCATATTTGGATATCCTGGCGCGCCGGTTCCTCCCTGACACTAGCGGGAAGCCAATCCCCTTCTGGCGCGCCTCCAGCTGTACGGGACGTGGGAGGCTGCCCTCCTTCAGGCAAGCCCCAGGCAGGCACAAAATGTGAAGTGAGCAGGGAGGGTGTGTAAACCGTGGGCGTGACTACTTCAGAAATGCATGTGGCAGTGTGCCCGAATAGTGACAATAGACAGTGTTTTGACACTGTCACGCAGTAACCTGTTTACAAATTGTGAACCAAGACGGTCATTTTTGAAATCAAATTATCTTGAACTCCATCAATCACATTTCTATGTTTCACCCAGTTGTATGGCAGCATTTTTTTTGTCATTACTTTTTAAGTTTTTCATCGGGTATTTAGTGGTAGAAAAAATAGGTCGAGAATAATAGAAGGATTGTTATCATTGTTTTAGGATATGTGCTCTCAAATACAGCAGTTTTAATGTGTTGCAAGTAATACAGCATAAAGTACTTGCATGTCTGTATTACTGTATGTCTGTTACATGACTGTTCGTTGGATTCTTCGTTCTTTTGTATGAAAGTGCTTCCACAGTGTCCGATGAGGCATTTTATGTGTAGTTATTCCTCCGTTATGATAGCAATACCGTATATACAACTTTGCCCAGATCTGATCAACTCGATCAGATCGGCAGATATTTAGCATTTTATGCAAAATCGGTGTCTGGTTGCCAAGTCATAATTTGCCAATCGATCAATGACATCATTGATCGGACCCACAAAATAAGACATTACAGGAAAGACCCACCAAAGCATTGTGAGAGCGTGCAATCTCCTCACAGGAATGCAGAGGTGCCACCCACCACCCACTTACCAATTAAAGAGCAAACATGTTTCATTCTCCTCAATTGTTTGCCAGTCACATGTTTACTAAACATATTACAAATTGTTCACGTATTTTCTGCTCAGTTTCTCTTGGAAACTGTATTACACTAGCTGCTTAGAAAGATGGATAAGTCTACAAATATTTTACAGGTCAAAGTGTACAGGATGTACCATGACTTGTTACTGAGCTGATATCTACAATTATAAAGCTTTTATACATTCTAATTGTGACTTCTGGGCTCTGTTAAAAAAACTATCATCTCTAATATTTAGCTCTGCATGGAACAATTGTTCGATCAGTTTAGAAACTTAATAAGCACCTTAGTTCACCTGTGTACCTGACAAGGCTGATGTTGGAGGTATGTCAAAGAATTATGCAACAGGCACGTCACCTGAGACAAACACCTGCTTGATGATGGTCTCTGAATCATATCCAAGTGGTCCATGCATTCGTTGACGTGCCCAAGCATGTTCTTCCATTTTGGCTCAGCCCCTCAATGTTCTGTCATGTTGAGGCATATGACACAACCAACCTCATTTGTTTATACTAATTTTTGACAGCAGGAAAGTGTATGCACCTTCGCGTGGGCTACAGCGTATGGTCAAACTGACACAGTTCAGTCAATGAAAGCTCAGAGTTCACTGTTGTCCCTTTTATCTGGAACTAGGTTTAATAGTCGAAGTTTGTTTATTTTGAAAGTAATTACTGATTGGTTCCACAACCCAAGGAAGACAATGTGTAAGATAAGGACTTGATTACTTGACTGGACTTTTGGACCCTCACTGTAATTGCTTCAATTCAGCGCCCAATGTATGATAAGCACAGTAGAAAGTCTTGATTTCAGGAGTCACGCACTGCAGAATTTCCAAAAAGAAAACACCCAGCGGCGTCATGTCAAAATGTGGACCCCTTGATGTTTTCATGATGACATACACGACCACAGAGCGGCATTGTTTTGGTGGTACCTTGAGTTGTGAGTACCCCAGTTGATCAGTTTTTCAAGTTACGAGCAGTCAATTGATTTTGTTTGCTTTTATTTCTTTTGTTTTATGATTGATTTGTGTTGTGCGCAATAATTTGAGGTACAAGCAAAAAAAAAAATGGGTCAGTTAAGGTACTGTAATGGCCTTGCTTAAGTGCAAGGAGAGCCATCATCAAAGAAGAATTTTCAGATGGCAAACACTCAAACACAAACATCCAAGAGAACAATTGCAAGGAGCTGCTGTCGGCCACAACTCAAACCCAGACACTTACACACAGAATATAAATGGCCAACAGGACACCAGTTCCTGTTGCCACTCACTGGTCCACACCTCTTAAAGGCACATTCCTAACACATAAATAATACTTAATACAGTATAGTATGTTTCATTATGTTTTTATATAATGTACGATATTTTATCATTGGTGGTGTTGTGTTTTGGGATGGGTCTGAGATGAAATAATGGCATCTCAATTGTGAAAAATTATTTGAAATAGTTGCGTTACAAGCTGATAAGCACATCCACCTCACAGTGCAGTGGTGCAGGGTTTGATTCCAGCTCTGGCCTTCCTGTGTGGAGTTTGTATGTTCTTCTGGTGCCTGTGTGGGTTTTCTCCGGGTATTTCCTCCCACATTCCAGAAACATGCATGGCAGGTTAATGGACCACTCTAAAATTTCCCTACATGTAATTGTGACTGTGAATGGTTGTTTGTCTATATGTAACCTGTTGATGGGAATTTCTCCATTGCGAGACTAATAAAGGTTTTCTTAATCTTTTCTTAATCTTGATTGGCTGGCAACCAGTTCAGGGTGTCCCGCGCCTACTGCCTGAAGACAGCTGGGACAGGCTCCAGCACGCCTGCGAACCTCATGAGGATGAGCGGGTTAGACATACTAACACAGATGAAAAATATACAGAATAAGATTATGTTAGATACTAAGTAACATTGGTGGGATGTGGGGGCGTGCTGACAGACATCTAATTTTTCGCCAAAAAGTGAGCCTGGGGTGAGTCTGCTTGCTAGCCTGCTAGCCCATTAGCCGATGAACAGTAGACTGGCATTTTTTTTAATTCATTCAAATTTGTCAGGCCTTTCAACAACACTATTCTCTGTGGATTATCAAATGTATGAAATGTATTATTTCTATTTAACGGGGACTTGAACCCTGATGGGATTTTCCCAAATAAGACCATGAGATCATTTGTAGACTTCACAACTATTGTTTGTTATAAGCATTGTTATTGTGCTTTAATATTGGTGCTTCTGATAAAAAAAATTGTTCCCTGGCATCCTCAGGATTCTTTTCAGTGTTTTAGTCATTGTAGATTTTTAAAATTCATCATTGACCCGGATGCTACTTTTTTGCCCTCACACACAGGCTTATTTATGAACACAAATGTACTGGAGCACAACTCGGACACCTCATACATCCAATTTTGTTGCTGCCGTTGAGTGCTGCAGTGATTCATGTCGACACTTACGAGGGCAAGGAATTCAGAAGAAAAATGCGAAAACTACAGAGGAGCATATGGGCGCATTTCCTCTTATTCAATGGCAGTTTTGCAACATTTGTGATTCATAGTACATACGTCGTCAACCTTTCATCGAGTGCCACTTTGAGCAACTGCAGTAGTTTTTCATAAAGGCCCGCATACACCTCAGCAAGGGACTATCACAATGACTTCTCGCACAAAATCACAGATGAAAATGAATGATTTAACAATTGCAATGAAACAATAGCAGATGATGAGTACTATAATATTTTTTTAGAACATTGGAAAGGGATATCAGTTGAAAAAAAACGAATTTACCCTTGTGATTGTTTGGGACAGACATTTTGAATCTACAATAATACATTTACAATACTGTAATCTGAAATTAAACAATGTTTTCATTTTATTTTGACTCTTGATCACCTTACACACAAAAAATATAGGCCTACTTGTATGAATCCAATACAGCATATAAGAAGTACAAAATAATCTTATCTTGTAGTTCATTCTATTTGTCTGTTGACTACCACATGAACAACATCTTATTTACACATTATAAAACAAGATTGTGCTCAATTTTAAACTTTGAACCACCAGAATCCACATAATCAAAAATGTCATCTCCCATACAAAAGTATATCAAACCATAAAAAGATCAAGCATGCACATAAGTGCTGCAGGGCTGCCATATAGTGGGAGGAAAAAACCCCACTGTGTTGTACAGTAAATAAAGTCGGAGGCTATTGTGAGTCAGCGCTTGATATGTTGAAAATGAAATACATGCAGAAATACACAAATAGTCCGCTGCAATTTGTAGCAAAATTTTATGTTCAATGAAATGTAAATTCTTAGATTGGATCACAGTAAAATATCATTTGAAGCATCCTGTACATTAAAAATACAGTGTGGAAAACACATTTGCTGTCGAGTGGTGAATGAATAGAATGCAACCACCTAAGTTGGAAGCGCAAGTATTTTCAAGCACGGACACGACAGCGCCTCAGGGGAGATCGCACTTTGCAAGCCTATACCAGCGTTTTCTTTTGCAGAGGTGCAAGCAAATTGAATGAATATTGAAAAATCAAAAACTAATTCATAGGAGGCAGCAGGAAATAGTTTAATGCATCAAGTTGCTCCTCTGATTTCAAATCCAAAAGTTTCTGTCAGGAAAGGACAAAACACTCTCTCCTGGTGACTTTCACTCCCCCACAAGCAACCCCCACTGCTTATGCAGTGACTTAATGAAATGAACCAGAAGTAACGTTTCTCGGAGTCTTGGGCAAGGTCTTCAATGCTGGAAGCTTGGTGACCTGGAAGCGGCCTGTAGGTGTGGTGAGTCAGGTACGGCTGATCGTCACGGCAACAAGATGGCTGTCCCCGCGAGGTGAGAACAAGTCAGTCCAACACACAGCAAGTGTATGAAGTCACACTCTTAGTCACTCTTTCAAATCGGCCTGCGTTGCTTAATTTAAGGCTAAGAGGACAACATTGCCAGTCGTCCCTTCCTTTTAACATGCTCTCATTCCCCCCCTCCCAAAAAAACATCCATTCCCCCCATCTTTGTTATTTGGCTGCCTGTGGGAAATCAAGCCCCCTTGTGCATGTAATCGCTTTAATGAAGGCCCGTTTAATCAGCATATTTGTGGTCTGTAGCTCGCAGATAGTGCCAAGGAGCCTCGTAGCCATGGGAGACCTTTAGCACAAGACGGGCCGATTGCTGGGGCCAAATGAGTGTGGCAGGAAAAGGCAGTCGGATCCAGCGCTCCCCTCGGGCTGACACATCACATATGGAGCTGTCCTTCCTACTTCCCCTCCATCCACACGGATGCTTAAACTCCCTGTCACTGTGCCAATCCGTGGAAAAGGCAAATGGCGGGGAAGGGCAGCATTTTATGCCGCATGCTTGTTTGTAATTGAGGGAGGTGCTTTCTAAATGGTAAAAATCGGACGCTAAAAAACTAAATAACTTTGAAGAGAAGCTGCATGACATTATTCTGTCAATGCCATTGGGGAGCAAATCATTTTTTTTTCCAGATAAATTCTGCTTCATTACTTAAACTGTAATTTTGAGACAGTAGAAATAAATAAATAGTAGAAATATAATTATCAGTCATTTCTTTCTCGTGAATGTAGAAAAAAAAAAAGCAATGTAATAATTTGACCTTGGCTTAGGAAGTGGTTCAGCATGCATGATTTCAACTTCAAACAAACAGTGGGGGACCAGACAGGTCATAGACAGGCCTAATAGTAACATGACATAGGTGAGTAAGAAACCAAACACTCCCATTTCTACACACACACACTTACAGAAGACGTCACAACATTGCGTGAATGCTGATATACCGTAAGTGACTGAACTCTTACTCATGAAATGGTGACGTCATCCTCAATTCATTATTCATTTGCATTTTTAATGTTTTATTTACATTTCTGTTGGTTTGTGGGGCTACTTTTTCTTGTGGTTCTATGTATCGTGCTTGTTTGATAGACTAATTATACATGGGTATTTTTTTTAAATGACTGAAAAGAGCGGTAAAGATTACAGTAGCTTTGATTATTCCCACAGTTTTGCTAACATTGTGAATTGAGAACCCAAACATATTAAATGCTAAATCATCATAAAAAAAAATAACGACTCAAGTAAAGCACAAACACCTGAAAAACCTCCCTTCACTGGTTATAATGTATGTAATGTGCAACAGACAAATGTCCTTCGTCCACCAGTATTAAAAATCACAAAAATACTTATGATCAACAATTTTTAATTTTTTTTTAGGTGAAATAAACACACATTTCAGTACATACTGTATAATACTACTTTCACACTTTAGTTTGTTTCTTGGGGAGATGAGGTGGGATGCACTGTGGTCCAGCTGCCAGGGATTTCCTCTTTGCATAAAAATACGAGAAGTGAATGTGAGTCCAGGGTGGGGAGGACATTTTGTTCCGATGCATTTTCATTCCCCCAATAAGCTGCAGTCAGCGTTGGGGCAGATGTGGCACTGGAAGGCTCCAGAATGGGCTCAGGAAAGGAGCATAAATGTAAAAAAATATATTGTACTACCGACCATCTTGTTGCTCAGTGCAAATGACTATTATTGTTTCAATTTAAAACTATGATTTTTTTGCTATTCTCTCTCTACCAATGCTAATGTGATATGATGACATTAGAAATCTACGCTTGAGGTACTGTGTTTGACTATTTCGAAGTGTAATATGAGATTCAACCCACATTTTTATTTTGTTGCAAAAATGTGCTTCAAAGGTCAAACAAGAAGTTTAAGTTTGAACTTTAATTAAGATCAAAATATTGAGCAACACTCCAATACAGTTGCTTTCAAAGGGTTTAACCCCCCCCCCAAGCATGTTTGAATTTCGTTATTTCTTTGCTACTGGTTTTGTCATAAAAAAAAAAAAAACGAGAGAGAGAGGGAGAGAGAGAGAGAGAGAGAGAGAGAGAGAGAGAGAGCGCTTGCTAGCTAGCTAGCTAGCTTTGCTCAATTG